>PVKS010006201.1:0-79961 GCA_004027875.1 Aplodontia rufa
CAGTATAGAGTGTTGGTTCAACACCCAGAAGTCAGTCATTTGATATGCTAATGAAATAAAAACAAATCTTATGCCCATCTCAGTAGACTCAAAAGAAGGCTCCACCATTTTTCATTATAAATTTACTTGAGACACAAGGAATAGAAAGGAACGTTTTAAGTCTGCTAAGGGACATCCAAACCCCACAGCTAGCATTGTAGTTCATGATGAAATACTGGATGCTTTCTCCTCTAACCAAGAACAAAACAGATAAGTCTATTCTTACCACGTATATTCAATATTGTACTGGAAATTATAGCTGGGATAACGAAGTAAGAAAAATAAATGTAATCTACATTGAAAAGCAAGGCATAAAACTATCTCCATTTATTGATAGCATGATCTTTTATATAGAACCCCCAAACGAACACACCTATACACTATTATAATATATAAATTTATCAAATTTTAGTATACAAGATCAATATACCAAGATCACATGAATTTCTATACATATGCAATAAGAAAAATGAAATTAATAAAATAATTAAATGTATTATTAAAATACATGAAATAAAATCATGAAATAGTTAGGAAATATTTAACTTCAAAAAGTATAAAAACATTTAATGAAATTAAAGGATATTGGAAACACATTTCAAATTTCTGGGATTGAAAGACTTAACATTGTTAAAATTGGCAATTCTGCAAAAATTGACATAGATTCAATTATATCCTCACCAGAATCCTAGCTGATTTCTTTTTGTAGAAATTGACAAGATGATTTTAAAATCCCTATGGAATTGCAAGGGACCCAGAATAATCTAAATAATATTGCAAAAAGAAGAACAAAGTAGAACTCAAACTTCCTTAAACCTACTACACAGCAATGGTAATCAAGACAGCCCAGTACTGCTCTGAGAATAAACACATGCATTAGTGGAACAGAATTGAGATTTCAGGAATAAACCCACACATCTATGGTTGATCAGGTTTTGACAAGGTACCAAGATCTCCTAATAGGTCAAGAGGTCTTTTCAACAAACAGTGATAAGAAAGTGGTGTAGCCGCATACAAGAGAAAGGAGTTGAACATTCAACTGAAACCACGTATAGAAAAAATTACTGAAAATGAATTACACATACAAATATTTCAGCCAAACATTTGTAACATTTAGAAGAAACTACAGGGTAGAAATCCTCATCAATTATGGTTTGGCAAAGCAATCTTTATACAATGCAAAATTATGAGGAACAAAAGAATAGATAATTGTATTTAGTTGAAATACAAAACTTGTGACTGAAAGGACATCATCAAGGGGCTGGAGCATTGGCTCAGTGGTTACAGTGCTTGCCTGGGATGCTCAAGAACGTGGATTTGAACCCCAGCACCACATACACAATGAAGTGTTGGAGCAACGAAGACCACATGAAAAACTAAATAAAGTTGATTCTTTCTCAGTCTCTCTAGCTATCCCTCTCTCTTAAAAAACAAAAGAAAGGACATCATCAAGAAAGTGAGTGACTAGAAGACAGCTCAAAGAATGGAAGAAAACATCTGTAAAATATTTTAAAATTGTGTGTCTGATAAGAAATGATGTCCATAATATTTAAAGAATCTTTGTCATTGTGATAGCTACATATATCTGGGAATATAAAAAATAATTGAATTGCATATTATAAACTGGATTATTGTACGGTATTTGAATTTTATCTCAATTAAACTGTTTTAAAAATGATGAAAAAGAATAGTAATATACATGATAACTGGATAATGAAGAGATATAAAGACTGATTTAATGATGGAAAAGCTGATAAAAACATAAGTATTTTGTTTAAGAAGACCATGAGAATGTAACAACGAATCCCACTGTTATGTATAATTATAATGTACCAATAAAAATATGAGAAAAGATCATGAAAACTACATCTTAGGGTAGCTATAAGTCACATTCCTCACACCTTTCAACTTAACTAACTTTTAAGACATATCCCCAGATCAATTTGGTCTTCATTCTGGATGTCTTGCAATTCCACATGAATTTGAAAATCATTTTGTCAATTCCTACAAAGCAGTTATTCCCAAACCTTTAGTTTGGTCTTCTGATGCCTCAAATTTATTTTACAGTTAATACTCAAAAATGATAATTTCTACTACAAGTACAGTGCAAAAAAATAAATCACAAACCTAGACATAATTTAATGTATGAAGGTTGGGGGACTGTGTAATTAAATAGGGTGCATCAAAATCATTGAAATTTACATGGTAATATAAAAATTAACATTAGTATTATGACCCACAAAGCACAGAACTATTCTAATATTATGAGAAAATGCAGAGGACTACATTGTATATATTGTGTCCTCACTATGATGGCAGCTAGGTAAAATGTTTAATAAGTGTAATAGCTACCACTAATTAAATGCCAATTTTGTGTACGAGAATGTATTAAAAGCTTTAAAGATGTTATAAAGCTAATCTCTATACGACATTAAATGCCGTAAATTTTAAAATGCACCATCAAATTAACAACAACTCCTGGAGAGAAGGGAAAGAGAAAATGAAACATCATAAGATGCTAATTCATGCATCAATTATAAATTTTTTTCTGATTTTAGATTTGTAGTTTCTAATCAAAATACCAGAAATATGATTTTCCAGTGTTAATTAGGTCTGCTCTTTTCCCCTCAATTCCTTCTCTGAAGTTAGCGGAGACATTTTTTTTTCTCCTCTGCATTGAATGGTGTCCCTTCAAAATTCATATGCTAAAACCTTCACCACCAATGTGAATGCATTTGGAATAGAGCTCTCAATGGCTAATTAAGGCTAAATGGGTTTATGGGGATCTTCTCCCAATACAGTAGAATTTATTTCTTTACATAAAGCGGTAGAAAGATCTTTCCTCTCCCTCCTGACTCTTTCTTCCCTCTCCCCACCCCACTACACTACTGAGTTAAGACCAAATGAGGATGCAGTCAGGCAGCAGTGGTCTATCACCAGAAACCAAATTGACTAGCACCTTGATTTTGAACTTCTTAGCCTCCAGTGTTTGTGAGAGTTTACTGTTAAGTCATGCAGTCTGCTATTTTTGTTTTTATGATAGGCTAAAGGAATGTCTATTGGAGTTGTTGTTTTGGAAGGGAGAAGGGTCAGTTTTCACTCAGTCTTAGGATGTTCTGACATCCTGGATGGCTTTTTTGTTAAATTTGCATAAAATTTACTCCCTGTGAAGTATGAATCTCTGAATTTTATCAATTGCACACTCATGTATCTGTCACCCTGGTACTATATAGAACCACGATCCTGAAGCATATGTTTAAAATCTAATCATTAATGTATTCAGAGGGGTGTGTGGGAGGTGATGAGCTCATGAGGGTAAATCTTTGTGAATAAGATTAGTGCTCTATAGAATGAGACACTAGGGAGATGAAGATGTTATCTGTCTGTTTCTCTCTCTCTCTTTCTCCCTCTCTCTCCTTCCCTCCCTTTTCCTCTCTGTCTTTCTCTGCCTTGTAAGAATACAACAAACCATATGCAAACCAGGAAAGGGGCCCTCACCAAGCTCTGCCACAGCTGGCTGGGCATGGTGGTGCATACCTGTAATCCCAGTACCTTGGGAGACTGAGGCAGGAGGATTGCAAGTTCAAAACTAGTCTCCTCAATTTAGTGAGGCCCTAAGCAAATTAGACCCTGTTTCAAAATAAAATGGCTGGGATTGTGACTAAGTATTTAAATGCCCCTGGATTCAATACCTGGTACCAAAACATAAAAATAAACAAACAAACAAACAAAAAAAGAGCTACAACAGTTGGCACTTAGATGTTGAACTGGTAGGAATACATTTCTAGTGTTAGGGAACTTGTCTCTGGTATTTTTGTTATAGCAGCCCACAATGACTAAGACATACAGTTAGAACTATCAAACTATTATATACTTTTCTATATTTTCTTCTTTATGAGTATAAAATTTCCTTTGTTAGTCCTGATGATAATCTTTTTTGGAGTTTATATTATATGGTACTGAGTCGCTTAAGATTTCTAAAGATTAGTTTATTCTATCTCACATGATTTTCTACTCGATCTCTCTATACCTTATTTTAAACTGTGATTCTTGAACAAAGTTTATGATAGAGCTTTTCTTCCTTACTGATTGAAACTTTTATTTTCTACTTTCGTTTTTTTGTGGTGAGTACATCTACATTTGAGTCATGCACAAACATATTATCTTGTATCTTGTTTTTAATCTGTCCTATTTTCATTGTTTTTTTTTTCTCTTTTCCTTCAGTTGGATAAATCAAATTAAAACATCCAAACAGGGGCTGGAGCAGTGGCTCAGCAGTGTTGGAGCAGTAGAGGCTACATGAAAAACTAAATAAAATTGATTCTCTCTATATATATCTCTCTCTTTATAAAATATACACAAACACATATTATGCACACATACACACAAACTATTTTTTCTTTTCCACATTTTTATTGGTGCATTGTAGTCATACATATTGATAGGATTTGTTTTTGCATATTCGTGCATGCACACAATACAACTACATACTTTGGCCAATAACACTTTATAGTATTTCCCCCTTCCTTCCTTCCCTCCCACCACTTGACCCCTTTCCTCTACTGATCTTTCTTTTGTTTTTAGGAGATTCACTCCCCTTTGTTTTCCTTTTCCTTGCTACCTTTTGCAAATGTGTCCTGGTTCAGCCGGGTTCTGACCTGCGGGAGGGACTGGGGATGAGAAAAACCACAGGCCAGAGACCCGAAACGGTCTTTCTTTGTCCAAACTTTACTTCTCCTTTTTATGTATCCATATTTTACATCTCTCTTTCAAGGCAACGTTCATTTGTGCTGCTATGACAAAATGCCTAACATTAAGTAATCTCAAACAAGTCAAGGCAACGCTACAAGACTCTATTTCAGAACAAACATATACAGCAATTTCTCACAGTTCTGAAGGCTGGGAAGTTCAGGATCGAGGCATAGGCAGGTTCGCTGCTGGCAAGAGCTCATCTTCCAAAGGAGCAGGGACACCACATCCAGCAGCAAAGTTCGAGAGCTCTCTCCCCGAAGGAAAAGCTCTTGACTGCTGGCTGAAGCCTCTTCTTTAAAGGCCTTCACCCTGCCCCTCAAGGCCTCTCTACATTAGCTCGTTCATTGCCACACCTGGATTTCAGAGGCTCACGTTTGACCAATAAGCCTCTAGATCCTTTTGAAGGATCTAGAATTAGCAGGTGATACCAATGCAAAACATCTGAAGCCCGAGTCCACACCCTGTTTTTCAAGCTTAACAATGTACAATCTAGCAGCCCCTCCAGAAGGAGTTTATGCAAACAGCAACAAGATCCAAGGCAGCTGATAAAGCAAAGGTAAGACTCCAACACAAATGATAGAAAACCTTCAGCCTCTGATTTATTTCAATTAACATGATAGTCTGTAGTTCCAATCATTTTCCTGCAAATATCATAATTTTATTTTTATTTATGGCTAGGTCATACTCTCTTGTTTATATATACCACATTTTCTTTATCCGTTCATCCATTGATTGACACCTAGGTTGGTTTTTAGTTTGGCTATTGTGATTGCACACAGATTATTTCTATTGACTGTTTCCTTATGTGCTCTTTCTATTAACATTTTTACTAAAATTCCATCTGTTTTGTGGCTACTCTAATGATTAAGAGTATGCATATTTGACATATCACACTTTACTTTCAGAGAACATTTTATTACTTCATTAATAATGTTAGGATCTGCTGTATTTAGATACTATTTGGGTGTGTCTCCAAAAGCTTTGGGTATTGGAAACTTAATCTCCATGTGTCAATGTGGAGAGGTGTTGGAAACTTTAAAAGGAGGGGCTTAATGGAAGTGGGGTGTTGCACTCTTTAGGGGAAATATAGTTCTTGTTGGAACCCAGTGAATTCCTGTGAGAAGGCATTGTCATAAAAAGAGCAAGATTGGCTCCCTCCCTGCTCTGTGACTTTCTTGTCACACCATGTGCTCTCTGTTCGGTCCCAGCCAGCAGGAACTGGATGGCTCTCAATCGCAATCGGCGGTTGACTGGGAATGAAGTAGATCCACTGGTCCTGAGTTCTCCAAGTGCTTTATTTTTCCCTCTCTCTCACTAGAGGCCTCCAAGCACTTCCTTCTCCACCTTCTCTCTTTTAGAGGCAAGGCCTTTACATACATCTCCTCTCACTAGAGGCTTTTACATCTCCTTCCTCTTCACTAGAGGCAAGGCTATTTACATTTTCTCTCTTTGGAGTCCCTGTTTCTACCGTCGCTCTCTTCTGCCGAGGCTCTTCTTCTTCTTCCTCTTCTTCTTCTTCTTCCTCTTCCTCTTCCTCTCCCTCTCCCTCTCCCTCTTCTTTCTTCTTCTTCTTTCTCTGCTGCTGCTTACTAGTGGCTACTACTTTTTCCCTGTATGCCCGGTATTTATCTGTTACAACAACCAATAGGGCTACAGTGCAAACACATTCAACCAATTGTAACAAATGAGTGGCTTAATGGCTTAGTCATGAGGTCAGGCAATTTGCTAATTACTAGGGAAGATACAAGCCAGCTGGGCCTCTTACAGAGTTGTTCACCACTAATTCTTTTCTCTGACATCAGGCCAGGCGTCATGTTGACCTTAGTCTCCAACACTCTCACCCTCATGACACTATTTGCCATGGAGAAACCCTTAGTAGAATGAGAACAAGCCAATGCCATACTTGCATGGTCTCAAAACACTTTTTTTTATTTAGTTAGTTTTGAGGAGAAGAGGGCAGGGGGAGAGAGAGGGAGAGAGAATATATTTTTTCATTTGATTTTTTTTTCAGACACTTAGTGTGTATGTGGTGCTTGGGTTTGAAACAGGGTCCTTGTGTGTGCCAGGCAATCACTACAACTGCTGAACCACTGCTCCAAACCCAAAACACTATTTTTTTTTTCTTAAAGAAAGGAATAATGCAACTTGAGGTAGTTGGGTATAGCAATGGCAAACTGACTAAAGAAGGATCTTACAAATTATACATCTTTCTCTTTCTCTTGCCATTTTCTGCTTCTGGACATACATACACTTGTTGTAAAGCCCATAGAACATCTGCATTGCTTTCTCTTCAAATAGTCAACAGTCACTGAATAGAACTTGGAAAACACAAAACTATCCTCTATTTTTGACTACACATTTCTCCTTTCTAGCATTCTTAATTTGTTCCTGCAAAATGGGACTTACTTCTGATACCACATTCCTTTATAATAGTGAAGCTCTGAAATGTTTTCTTATAGTTCAACACCGATTATCTCAGATTTGAGGATTCTGAAAAGGTTTTTATTTCCCCTTCGGTTGTGAAATAGAATTTCATTGCCTATAGATCTAGGTTGTGATGTTATTTCTATTTACTTTCAGCAGTTGAAAAATCTCCCCCATTGACTTCTGGCCTACATTTTTTTCTTTGATGAGGAGTCAGCTATCATTCTTATCGTTGCTTTCTTGATTAAAATATATCACTTTTCACCCTTTGGCTGATTTAAAAATTTCTCTTTCTCTTTGATTTTTAGCATGTTACAGATAATGTGGTTAGATTGCAGTATCGTTGTGTTTGTCTTGCATATTTGCCAAGGTTCTTTTTTTTATTGGTGCATTATGATTACACATAAGCAGGATTTATTCTGCCTTATTTGTACATGCACATAGCATCAATCAATCAATCTCATCCTTAATGCCAAAGCTTTTATTTAGTTGTTTTTTTTCTCCTGTATATTGTTATATTTCGTCAGGTTGTTAAAAAATTAGCTGTAACCTTTTCAGATATTTCTTCTGGTCCCTTCTCTCTTGCATCTAATTTGGGAGCTTTTCTTTCAACCTTTCTATATAATTTAACACTGTTTTTCAGATCTTGAAAGTTTCTTTGTGTTTCAATTGGATATTTTTGTGGACCTATCTTCAAATTCACTGCCTGTTATGAACAGACTTTAAGGGGGTCCCAGTGATCTCTCCTCATGGAATTCTCTCTATCACATATCCCCTTTCCTTGAGCTCTGGAGTATAGGCAGAATCTATGTCCTTCTCTCCACTCTGAATGTGATTATATGTGACAGTAGCATCCGTTGTGCATGAGTCCTTTTCTCCCTCCACTTAGCTCCTTCTCCCCCCTCCTTCATCCATTGCTGAAGGCAGGCTCTGACAAAGAAAGCTGTCAAGAATCCTACAGTTTTGAGGGAATTAATTACTCCAACAACCTGAGGAGTCTTGGAAGCAGTTCTCTTCCTTAGTGGAGCCAGTGACAGCAGCTGTGAGTCCCTAACCTGAAGGCTCATCTAAGCCACACGCAGAGTCCTGATTCGGGGAAAACACGATACAGCAAACACACCTTGTTTGAAACAGCTCCCATTATGATAAGTGTACAGAGTGATAGAAAACCAACCCAATCCCACCTTCCTCTATTGTGTCCAACATGACGCTCACTCCCTCAAACAAGTCCTTCATTTCTGACATCTTTATGCTTTTACTTTTAACATTCTCCTTTTTCATTCCATATGAATTTTTCTCATCTGTTCAAACATGGGATCTACTGCCTCCTTCATGTTTTAATTTATGTGTCATTTTAATATAAAATTTCTGTGTGATAACTGATATCTGGCAAGTTCTATATCTACTTTTATTGACTGTATAT
This sequence comes from Aplodontia rufa, assembly GCA_004027875.1. Taxonomy (NCBI): domain Eukaryota; kingdom Metazoa; phylum Chordata; class Mammalia; order Rodentia; family Aplodontiidae; genus Aplodontia; species Aplodontia rufa. The sequence goes on from PVKS010006201.1 coordinate 8,639, forward strand.
TCACTTGACTTTGAAGCAAACGTCCTTGTTTGCTTTTGCCTGATATACCTTTTTATTTTATGTAAGACACTCTGTGTAAAAATGATAGTTGACACCTAAATATTTATATTTAAATTCAGTAAAATGTAGGGATTATTTTGGCCCCTTTTCTCTTGAGACAACAATTAATGAGTCTGAGTCTAATTTGTGAAAAGTGCATGGAATTTGTGGAAGGTTTGGTTCGATTCAGTTCACTACTGGCTAAAGTATTCCGAAGACAAGCTCAGTGCATTTCCTTTAACAGGGCATGGGATGAGCACAGGTAGGAATCTGGATATCTCTTACACTCTGTTTCACAGCTACCAGACTTCTGAGAAAGGAAATGTCTGCTTTGCTTTTATTCTTTTTCTTTTTTTATTTTATTCAGAAATTTATTTATTGAAGAATCAAACAAGCTTCTAATGAAATAATATAGTATATACATACATATAAATTATGAAAATTAGATTTACCCCCAAGAGCCCCCTCCATTACCCACCCTTATCCCTCCCCCCGCTTCCCAATACATCTCTACAAATGCCTTACGTTGTATGATATTACACCTTATCCTGATTTAAAACATGATAATACACTTGTAACCTACATGCAGATCATTTTTATTTATTTTTTTGAATGCTGCAGAGCATTTTATTTTTCTCATTGTTTGTTAACTTTCCCTTTCCACAGATGCTGATCTCTATCTGATCTTTTCTCAGACTTTGGAGATGCCCTGTACCGTTCTTGACAAAGAACCTGTGTCCCTCTGAAGGACTCTGTGTTCTCCTGTTTCCCCTGACACTCAGATGCCTGGATCCTTCCCTCTTGATGAAGGCTTTTTGTGCCTCAGTTCTCTCCCTCTCTCTCCCACAAGCTGCAACCCACCTTGATGGGTTCAGTGGAGGAACATGGGAGGGAGTCATGCTTGCCTCTCTGCTGAGGATCCTAGGAACTCATATCAGCCCCTAAGTGGCCATACAAACTTTGATGAAAGGGTGGCATTTTTCTTCAAAGCACCCTACAGGGCAGAATCCTCTTCTTCCCACCACTGTACTACAATGGAAACACCGGTGTACCCTGTGTTAGACAGTAGTTAGCAATAAGCAGTAGAATGTATGGCAAGGTCACAAGTGTTCTTTAAATTACTTCAGGGCATTCTTTAAACTGCTTTAAAAGTGAACAAGAAAGCAAAGTGTGGTAGTTTATTTGTAGACAATAAATAGAAGCAAAAGTGCTAATTGGAAAATACTTCAAAAGAAGAGAATTAATGGGATTAACTTTTGACAGGGTCCCTTAAGGTTGGTGTGAAGCTACAAATTATGGTTATAGGTATGTCTATTTGTCTCAGAAGGAAGATTCCTTTAGCAGCACAAGGGAACTAACATAATTTCTGACCAGCTACTGATCCCAGTGCCCACATTAACATGGGAATGACTTGTAGATGAAGGCCTCCTGAATAAAGTGGCCGCCATGACTGTTCTAGAGAGGACCAACTAAGATCAAAACCTCTTACTAGATGTGAAGGAGGTGTTGAACAACTGATTGGTGAAGGTTGCTGAAGGAGGAACCCCATTCTCCTAGTAAACTTCAAGCCATAATAAGTTTGGAAACAGCATTGTCTTCTTTGCTACCCTCTGTTCAGAGAAGACCTACTCTCTCTTGAGAGTGCTCTCTGCTTGAGACTTACTTTGCTTTTATTTTACTTTTACCTCACTTTCACTCATAATAAAGTTTCTTTCATGACTTTTGGTTTCTGGTTTTAAATTTGTTTTCCTGGGAACAAGAGAACCGAGGTTTGGAATTTCATCTCCCTGCTTTCTGTGACATATTTACTTTTCAAGAAAATGTTCATTACTGTATGTATACAGATTAATTTCTTGATTTTTTAATGGTGTTTTGTAGCATGACAAACTTGCCCCTATGAATAGGATAGAAGCAATGTTCTTCAACTTTTTACATTTTAATTGTAAGTATGGAGGTAATGCAGTAATTAGGATTCTTAATCTGTTGCCAAATTTTTTTCTTTACAGTACCCTGAAATGCCCTATACTTCTCCTAAACTCTTACCTTCCAAAAGCAAAAGGGTGAAAGAATGTAAGTGGTATTACATTATGACATTATAGTTGCATTATGTATATCATTCCATATGTTATTTGCAATATTTGCATGACTTTCTTTTTCTCTAACTGGTCACTAACTTAGATGTCTTGACTAATAATGTGGATGTTTTTGGAAATTATCTTTTAAATTGTGCTCATTGGTAAATGGAATTTCATTATCTAAACAGAGAAAGGACAGAAAACACAAAAAGAAGAAAAACAAGCTTGATATAAAAATGTACCAAAGTCAAGAACACTGATACCATTTTAGGAACCAGCAGCATTTAATGAGTGAAACAAACAGCAGGATGTTAGATAAATGAAAGCAGACAAGAGATAGAAAAAAGTTGATCAAAGAATAAAATATAGAACCATGTTCAAAGAAAATAACCTTATAAAGAAAACAATACTTGATTTTCTATAGAGACATTTAGAAGGCAGGAAATTTATTCTAACTTTAGTCAAGTTGTAGAACCTTGTCAATATTTTATGAATATACATCTTACAATAAATATTCTTTCTTATCACACACAAATTGAAAATGGAGTGGCCAATAAATAACCCTGTTTTCCTTTCCTATGTAAAGCAAGGCCCTTGAAGAAGGATAAAGATAGTTGGTTTGCTTTTATTTACATTTATAAATAATATAGATAAAAGCAATATTTAAGATAGGAAAAAATTCAAAGGAATAATAGTGATGCAGGCTCTATATAAGTGGAATAAGTAGTCTTAATGATTTCAAAACTCTTAAATTATCTTCAAATTACCCAATTTGAGAAATGTACTGAAAAATCAGTATTTCTCCTGAGAGGGTTTTACAGATCTAGCTAATGGATCTTATTGAAAAAGTCTGATTCATGTCATGGCAATTTGGGGAGAAGGGTAGTTTTAGGAATCATTATACATTTTTATTGGTGCCAAGTTCTATACCCAGATTAACTTTGGTAACCACTGTATTTATTTTTATTCTGTTTCATCTAAAGGAATATATATGGATTTAGCATTGATAATGACTTTGGGGGTTTGGGGGAGGAAACTAAAAACATGTAATTTATCCTTTAAAACTGTTCATTAAATAGCAAAACGTTGCATCCTCAAAAAATGGGAAAGATGGTTAGACATGTTTCTTTATAAAATGGTGTTTGTGCATTTGGATGATTCATAGTAGAGTTGTGTACCTTATCTTAGTGCTTTTTCATTAAACAAAACCAACAGTTAAAGTGCAAATGCAATTTAGAAATTATTTTAAGAGCCTTAATTATGCAAGTTAGATTTCCTTGTTTGGATCTTGGACTTTAATCTTGTATTGTCACAGCTCTGTACTGATCATATTTTATTTGTTTGTACCTATATTACTAGCACTGGGTACATATCCTGCATCCAAGATACTCAAGAAATAGTTCTGAAATAAACGCACAAAGGCTTCTTTGATTGGAAAATAATGTTCATCACCAAGTAGACATATGGCTGTATGCTTTCTTTCTTTCTGCATATACACATACACAGTGTATACAGTGGTCATGCATCATATTGCAGAGATGTGATTTGAGAAACACATTGTTACGTCATTATGTCATGGTGTGGAAATCATTGTAGTGATGTGCTTACACAAACCTAGACGGTGTAGACTACTATACACCTGGGCTATAAGGTTTAACTTGTTACTCCCAGACTACAAGCTTGGCACACTACAGGCAACTGTAACACAGTGGTAGTTGCATATCTACACATAGAAAAGGCACTGTAAAATATGTCATAAAAGATGCAAAATCATTTACACCACAGACCCATGAGCAATGCATCCTCCACATCAGGATGTCTGTGAATCACTAGGCTTCAGGAATTTCTGGCTTCAACCTTGTGGGATCATCATATACTTGGTCCTATTTGATCGAAACATCACTATTTGCCACATAGCACATAATATATAGTATGTAATTAATGTAACATATATAGATATATAATAATCATTGGCTTTATGCATCATACACTATTCTTAACTTTTTAGCTGTATTAGTTAATTAACTTTAACACAGTCCCTTGCTTCCATTTATTCCTACGCCCTTTGTTCCTTTAAGGTATGAGACAAAGGTGTTAAATGAGTTGCCCAAAACCACAGAGCTGCTAATCACAGCACATTTCATACAAATATCTCTCTCCATGCATGCCAAAAAAAAAATGACATATTTGTGTTTAAAGGCCTACTATAACCCTTACTTCTAAATTATTAGGTAATTTCCTATTCATTTTATTTTATCACAAAAATGCAACTATATTCAGAATTAAGCACAAGATATACACATAGATTATGAAGATGTAGACTTTGGTAGTAGTAAGTGGGACCTTTTGCAAGTGGGTGTGGGCATGTCTTGTTCTTACTCAAAATCTGGCAGGTGCCTACAACAGGTTTAAGTGGGACTAGGAAAGAAAGGAAATGGAAGGAAAAAGAAAACAGGAGAGAGAAGGAGAGAGGATCTATGTAAATGGGTATGTCTTTCCAAACTAAAGTCAAGAGACCAATAGCCAGGGGCTGTCATGTATTGTTCTTTTCCAATCCCATTATGTTAGAGATAATGAAATGCAAAAATCTATGCAGAGACATTGTTCTTTAAATTGAACATTTACAATCTGTTTTTTTTCTTTTGCAATTGTCCAAATTATCTGCCCAGAGATAATAGATGCAGCATTCTTACTGTCATCATTTAAATAAGAAAAGTGAGACTTGAGATAGTTAAATGAATGGAGAGGCCACATAGCTCTGGATTGGAGCCTAGACTTTGTACTTGGTCTTCCAATTTCGAAATCTATAAACTTTACTTAACCTCGTGACTTCATAATATATGGTAAAATACTGGTTCTTAAATGTCTAGCTTTTCACCAAACTTGGGACTAATGTTTGAAAAACTTTTCAATAAGACTTAAAATCTCTAACCTTTTCTATACTCACTGGACATATCTGAGTTTCATAAACCAATGCCGTTAATCTCTCTATGAAAATCCCTCATGATGTGTTGTCAGAATTTCTTCCTACTTATAGTATCAGTTCAAACAGCTTTTCAAAGATAACTGTAATGCTGAGGGAAAGCCCAAGTCCTTTATGGCTAATCCTTCACATGGTACCACCATTCAGTTTATTTTTAGCACCATTCAGCTTAAGTGACTGTCTCACTCTGACATCTACAGTGGCTTTCAGTGGCATTTGTCTTCCCAAAGGGACTCAATGGAGAAATCAGCAATGAGTACAGGGATTGAATGAGTTTTCTCCAAGTCCTTCTAAATATGAATTTCACACATTACATTTTTGGGGAACTCTTAACTTCAGTCTAGTGATAAGCATTGGCATTTAAAAGTAATAAAACCACCATTATAAGTCATTTCTTATTTTTGGTAGAGCCACACAATCTCAAATATTCCTGCAGTAAATTATTTTATATACAATTTCCATTTTCAAGGACAGGCAATTTGAGCAGAAATTTATCACTTGCTCTTTCCGCCGTTCCTGCATTTGTACGGATGCAAGCATTTGTTCAATTACACATTTATATCATTCATTCATAAAGCATAAATTGAACGCTTGTCATATGAGATATTGGATTCTAGGAATGCATGATGTGAAAAGTAACCTCTAATGTCCACTTTTCATGGTCTTGTAGAGGGAACTCTGTAGAGCAAATATTTAAAATGACTTATTTTTCACAGTCACTCCCTGTTATGGTTTGGATGAAAGGTGTCCACCAAAAGACCAGTCTGTGAGATAATGGATAAATGCTAAGGTGGAAGAATTGGGTTATACGACCCTTAACCCAGTCATTGAGCTAACCCTCTGATAGGATTAACTGGCAGTTAAAGGCAGGTAGGATGTGGTTGCAGAAGTGCCTTTGTGTGTATTTTGTATCTGGTGTGGAGTTTCTCTTTTGCCTAGAGCCATGGTTTGGACTGGGTACCTCTACCACTCTTCCACCACAATGTTCAGCCTCACCCCAAGCCCCAAGGAATGGAACCTGCCACTATAGACTAAGATCTCTGAAACTGTGAGCCTCCAACTAAACGTTTCCTCCTTCAAAATTGTTCTTGTCAGCTTCTTTAGTCACAGCAGTGAAAAGCTGACCAAAACATCCCCCCTTCAATTTTAAAATTGTATAGCTTAATTTCTTGAGATTTTCCCATTCCTTTTCACCATGCAGTCTCAAATATTCTAAAAATATTTTCTTAAAGTTCACTGGGTTTGGGGGTTTAGCTCAGTGGCAGAGTGCTTGCCTAGCATATGCAAGGCCCTGAGTTCGGTCCTCAGCCCTGAAAAAAAAAAAAAGTTCATTGATTTAGGGTTTTATACCGGCAACAATATATCATTATTTAATTGTTGCTACTATAAATGGGATTACATAATATTTCCTAACTAGTTCTTTGGTGGCAAAGAGGAACTGTACTGCTTTTTGATAACATAATTACCATTTCTGTTATTGGATTTTCTACTTATTTTTGCCTGTTTTTGTTTTGTAACTACTGTTTTGGATTTATCACATTTTTAAAAAGTATATAATTTATAATTAGAGAAAATTACACTCTCTACTTCTAAAAACTACTCCTTTTCTGATTTTATTTAAGGTCATATCTAGAATGCAGTTTGATAACCAAGGTTGTATAATCCATTCTCATCTTGCTTCCTAAGCTTAACGTGATTGCTTCAAATCTAGAATTTTTGTATAGGAAATAATACTTGTGTTTACAGCATTTCTTATTCTAACATCCATTTTTATTATGTCAGGGAAAGTAATTATTACTTTATTAACAGTTTCCTACAGGTATGGATTTTGAATTTAAAAATGTTCTTTGAGGGACTGGAGTGGTGTCTCCACAGTTATGGTGCTTGCCTGGCATACGCAAGCATGCAGGTTCAAAGCAAACACAATGTACATAATGAAGTGTCAGAGCAACAAAAGCCACATGAAAAACTAAATAAAAATTGGCTCTCTCTATCTTTTCTCACTCTTCCTGTCTCTTTAAAAAACAAAAAAAGAAATGTTCTTTCAGTACCAAAAACATGTATTGGAGAAAAGACAGCCTTTTCAACAAATGGTTCTGAGAAAAACTGGTTAGCCACAGGTAGAAAAACAGGACTAGACCCTATATTTCATCCTGCCACAAAACCAACTCAAAGTGGATTAAAGGTCTGGAAATTGTTCAGAAACTATGTAATTCCCAAAATAAAATGTAGGCTCAACACTCCAGCTTATACACTCAGGTAGCAACTTTCTCAATAGCATTTCTAAAGTTTTGAAAATAACACCAAGAGTTAATAAATGGAAAGATATTAAATTGAAAAGCTTCTGCAATGCAAAGGAAACAGGATTGTGAGAATGAGTTGGCATAATGAGGGGAAATCTTTTCTAGTTAATCTTTTGACAAAAGATTAATATTGACCTGCACCTAGGAAACTCACTGGAGCTGACTTCAGCAGCTGCTGTGTGCTGACCAAGGACTCAAATCCAGGGCATTTAGGTACATACTGAGCACTCATGACTGGGACCCCACCTCCTAGTTCCAAATCACTAAGCTACCGCACACATAACTGCCTTGATGTAGCCCATTCCTGTCAGGTCCAGATATATACAGCCCATACTAGCTGCCAAGGATCCCAGATCACATTGCAGCCCAACACAAGATCTGAGGACTCAGTAAAACACCCTGCCAACTGCACTTCTACAATTTTGGGGCTTCCATGCACCCACCGGCATTTTTCAGATCAATGCTCTGGGGCCTACTTCCTTAAGGTACAGCAAAACCTGGTTCTAGGCAGAAGCAGCGTTCTGGAATAAAGTGGTCATCAGAGGGGTGGTGTCTGACCTAACCTTTTGACCTGCAAAAAAGAAACACCTCCAGAACTTTACTACAGGGAACCTAAATTCAAAGATCCAGAAGAGCAATATAAAAATGAGTAATCAAAATAGAAAAGCTCCACATCAAGCCCACAACTCCCCAACCAGGAACCCACAGAGCGGAATGAAAATCTAGAAAAAAAAGATCCATAATCTGATTACTAAAAGGAATAATGAAATAAAAGAACATTTAATGAAGGGACTAAGTGGATAAAACTCAAGAAATGAAAAGCTCTATTATCAAAGAAATAGACATACTGGAAAAGGAAGTAACAGCAGAATTTTTCAGTCAATCCCATCAGAACAATTATGGAGGGTTTAATAATAGACTAACCTCTATTTGAAATAGAATCTCACCTCTGGAAGAAAGAACTTCTGATAATGAAGATAGGCTTAGTAAGCTTAAAAGCATGGCTGACAAAAAAAAAAAAAAACCTCACAGAACATGAACATAATTTTCAAACCTTCTGAGATGAAACGAGAAGAAATAATCTAAGAGTAACTGGGATAAAGGAGAATCTGAAACACAAACAAAAGGTATAAAGATCATTCTCTATGAAATTATTAAAGAAAAATGTTTCCATATTAAAACAGAATCAAATGTGCTCATCCAGGAAGCACACAGGATACCTAATAGAACTAATCAAAAGTGAAGTTCACCAATACACAGTACATGAAAAATATATAACATGAAAATCAAGAAAAGAAAATTAAGACCTTCAACAAAGAAATGTGAAATCTAATTTAGAGGCAAAGCTGTAAGAATCACCTATGACTTTTCAGCTCAGAGTCTAGAACCAAGAAGATCATGGAAGGAGATCTTTCAATTTCTGAATGACTACAACCTGTAGCCAAGAATACTGTACCCAGCAAAACTCAGCTTCAAATCTGATGGGGAAATATGAACATTTCACAATAAGATCAAACTGGCAGCATTCATGAACAGAAAACCACCATTGCAAAGAATCCTCAAAGATAAACTCCAGATAAGAGAACTCCCCAAAACCCATAGCAGAAATAAAATAAAAATACATGCTATCAAAAGACAAAGAAGAAAACACAAATCTCACTAATAAAATAGGATGACTATGAACTACAACCACATAACTATCCTAGCACTGAATATGAATGGTCTCAAAACACTAGACAAAAGACACAGGTTAGCAGATTGGATCAAAAAGCAAAATCCAGCAATATACTGCTTATAGGAGACCAACCTTATAGGCCATAACATCCACAGATTGAGGGTGAAAGGATGGAAAAAATCTAGCAGTGGTATGGCCTAAGAAAGCAAGTTGGAGTTGCACTACTTATATCAGATAAAGCAGACTTCATACATAAATTAATCAGAAAACATAAAGAAGGCCACTACATTGTAGTAAAGTTAACAATACAAAAGGAAGATATAACCATAGGAAATATATACTCTCCAAAGATCAAGGCTCACAAGAATGTGGAAAAAATAATACAATAATAAAACCACTTGTGGAACTCAACACAATAATACTCCTCTCTCACAAATAGACTGATTGTCAAAATCTAAATGAGTCTAAACAACTCCATAAATCAAATGGACTTCACAGACATCTATATAATATTCTACCCCAATTGACTTAATATACTTTCTTCTCAGCAGCACATGGATCCTCCTTCCAAAATAGATCTTATTCTAGTTCACAATGGAAATCTCAGCAAATATAAATAAGTAGATATTATCCCATGTATCCTATCAGATCATGATGCCATGACCCTAGCAATTAAGAGTAAATATAATAATAGAAAACACACATATACGTGGAGATTGAATAATACCCTATTAATATCCAAGAAGACATGAGGGCAGAAATCAAGAAATTCTTGGAAGGGAATGAGAATGAAGATACAACATATCAAAACTTTTGGGACAGCATGAAATCATTTTTAAGGGGAAAATTTATAGCACTGAGTACCTATATTAAAAACCAGGAGAGATCTCAAATAAATAAGCTTATGCTCCACTTCAAAACTCTAAAAAACGACATTTTAAGCCCATATGCCAGCAGAAGACCGTAAATAATCAAGATCAGACCCGAAGTCAATGAAATGGAGGAAATAAAAACAAATAATTGGACAAAACAAAGAGTTGTTTCTTCAAAACAAATAAACAAAATTGACATAACCCTAGCTAATATCAGTAAAAGAAGAACAGAATTGAAGCAAATCAACAAAATCACCAATGACGAGGCAGCGATCACAACGGACACCATGGAAATCAAACGGATTATCAGAAACTATTTTGAAAAACTATCCTCCTCTAAACTAGATAACCTAGAAGCCCAGGAAAAAGTTTTAGACACATATAATATCCCAAAATTGACATAAGATGATACTGAAATCTTAAACAGCCCACAAATAGGCACCAAAATCCAAATAGCAATTTAAAGCCTTCCAAAGACCAAAATTCCAGGACCTGGTAGATTCCCTGCTGAGGTTTACCACACCTAAGCTACTCCAAGAAACTGAAAAGGACAGAACTCTCCCTCTTTTTATGTGACAACCATAGCTCTGACACCAAAACCCAACCAAAGCACATCAAAAAAGAAGTTGCAGTAAATTCTCATTTTCCTGTGTCTTTTTCCATTCATAGGAGAGCATTGTTATTACTGTGTTTGAGTATAAATCATAAATGTCTAATTTATTACTTTAGCTTAGTAACAATATCATTTAAATATCTGAATTTGTTATGAGTAATGTATTGATAGCGTTTCCTTATTTTGGCATGTAGTTACAGAGAAAACCACTTCTTAACCATAGGGAACAGCAGTTACAGGTTTCTGTAAATCCATGAGATACGATTACAAGAATAGTTTCTTTTAATTCTTTAGAGGTTTTATTTCTATCAGTTTTTCATTTAAAAATATATTTAATTCAATGCAATATTTTTTCAATATAATTCCACATTTAAAAAATGAGACTTACTCTATGATTTCACATAAAAGTCACTTTATACATTTCAAAATTTTGCAAATCATATTTTTGTGATGTTTAATATGAATACTTCCCTCATAAATTTTAGGTATGCTTTTCATATTGAAATGTATTGACTCCTTTGTTTAAAAATCAATTGACAATATCCATCTTGGTCTATTCTGGTCTCCTTCTAAATGCCTGTTTACATACTGATATTTCATTGTCTTGTATATTTGTATCTTTATAATATATCTTGGTAGTGGGTAGTTTAAACTATCCAGATTTCAACTGCTTTTAAGAATATATTAGCTATTCTAAATTCTTAAATATTTCCACATAAGTTATAGAATTAGTTTGCTGATTTCTAAAAAAAATGCTGATATTTTGTCTGGAGTTATTTTTAATCCATGATAGATTTGTGGGGAAATATGTTAAAAATATTAAAATTCTCATCCATTACCATGGTATATGTATCCATTTATTTCTTATTATTATTCATTTTTCTCTGTTATATTTCTTTGTTTTTCTATTTAAAAAGCCTTATACACTTTTGAGTAAGCTCATTGATGGTTATTCCATCATTTTAAGTTAATTGATTTTTGCAATCAGCCCAGACAATGATCACCAGTAACCTGATGATACCTCAGTTTATGAGAACAGAAAGTGCCATTGAATTAACTTTAAACACATCAAAAACTAAAATTAATTTCTACTAAGCAATTATGTTTTCTGCTGAAAAATAATTGACAACAGAGCAACTCTTAATGGGATTGAGAATAATCTATTACGGAAGAATCGGCCACACCCTTTTCTAATGTAGTCTTCTAGTTCTTCTTCCAATGTGCCCTAAGAACCCCTTAAATTTGTGAATTTCTGCAAGTGCTTTTCTACGTGTGCGGTGCTTTCGTAGAAATTGAGTGGTATTATGTTACTTTGCTTTTCATCTTCAAAGACTACCATAACACAAGTGTGCGTCTACTTTTCATGTTGTCTATTCCCAATTTATTTTCTGTGAACCTTTGTATTATTTTGTTTAATTCATTTTCTCTTAGTTGCTTTTTCAGTCTTTCTTCCATGCTTCTTACTAAATTTTGAAGAGTCTACTTCATCTCATCATTTTAAAAGTACTAATTACCTCATAATTTCGACTTTGTTTCTGGTATAATTTTTTTTCCATCTGTGAGTTCAATCATTTCTTGATTTTGTATTTTAAAATCCATTAATGTTCTTAGCATATTAATTGAAAAGTTCTTTTTTAAATATACATATTCTCAAATGCTTGCTTCAAGACCATTCTTTGTGGAGTGTTTTCTTACTGCAGTTTGGCTTCAGAGTGGTTTTGTTTTTTTCTTTTCTGGAGGAATTTTCCTTCATTGCACTGTTTGGATTTCCTTGTTCCTTTTTTAATTTCGACAGTCCCTCTGTGCAGACTTATTATTCTCCACCCTTTTTCACCCAATTGACATTTCAGGGCTTTAAAAAATTCTTAATTCAATATCGCCACCTCTGTTGTGCTGCTCATGCCAGCTACTGTAGTGGTCTTGTTTGTTCTGTTGCTAGTGCTGTGTGTAGTGGTTCTTCTAGTCTTTGTCTTTTCTTCACTTGACCCTAAGCCTACTTCTTTCCTCTTTATCACGCTGTTGCCAAAGGACACTATCCTTTTTCATTTTGAATTATTTAATTCCTCAAAATTAGGTATGCTTTATTAAAACCAGTTTTGTTTTCTTGCAATCTCTGACTTAAGTCCACAATAAATACAACATCATATAGAGGAAAGTCTACCACCAGAGAGATTCATGTGCAGGAAATGGTATAAAAATTTGCTTTCTCCATCTAATTACTTCATATTCATTGTTGAGCTGATTATATCTTGGGTAGAAATCCAGGAATTATCTTTTTTGTTTCTGGTCATAAGGATCTCTTTTTACGTATCTGATCTACTTTCTGTCAACAATATCTCTACATAACCCCTGGATATCAAAAAAAGTCCTTCTGGAATTTGATTTTTTTCCATCCAATATATTTATTTTTATTTTCTGAGATGGGATCAAGTGGGAATGGGACTAAAATGAGTGGAAATAAATTGCAAAAGTCTTCTCTTCATCAAAGTACCCCTTCTGCAGAGAAACATATTCTCTAAGCGTTCTTTAATTTACTAAGTTAGCTAAGCTTTTTCACATTATTTGTATATCTCAGAATTTTAAGAACCTATTTGATAATCTCAGTGGGGGGTTAATACTAATATATTTTTTGCAGAGATGGAGACAATACTTAACATTAATAAACTTTTTTTTCATTTAACACTGGAGGAAAAGCAGGGAAATACTTAAGCTTTTAATTGCATCAATTTGTACTTTTTACACACTCCCCCTGTGATGGTGATTCATACTGATTTGGAGAAACCAATATGGAAAATCCTGTATTAAAAGGAATGTGAGTGAAAGGATTGGCATAGACAAAAGCCCTTGTTGGCTTTCAAATTTGCTATTAGGAAACAGTAAAGGATTGAGCACTGGGGAACAGGATAGCAATAAATTTCTCAACTTTATGTATTCTACATGTTTATTTGGGCTTAAAACTTCTCTTATCGGCTCCCCATAGTGATCAACAACAACAAAAAAATGCAATTCAGAAGGGAAGAGCTTCTGCAGTCCTCACCAGAGACAGGCAAGAAGGGACGGCTGGAGCATCTGGCTCTTTGTTGAAGCTGGGCTTGAATAGGATACACCAGGGCAGAGCTTATGGTAATGGCTCTGAATACTGAAAGCATGCTGAACCCTGGGGCAGAAGGAAGCTGTAGCGAGGAAATGTAGGACCTTTCGGAATATATGAGCATAGTTCCCTATTTACTGATGAACTCAAACAAGTGTAATTTCATGTCATTGTCCCATTGAACCAAGTAACTCAGAGAAAAATTTCAGACTATTGGTTTGAGAATATACTTCTAAATCAAGCGTAGAAACAAAAGAAATATCATATATCCCATAGTGAGCTAGTGATACCAGTGAGAAATGCGTCCATTTCAGCACTCTAGGTATTTTGTCATTACAAATAGAATTGCTTGAGTGCAATTGTTGATGGCTTGTATCAGCCTACGGTGGAATGCATACATAAAAATCCCTTGTTTCTCATTTCCTACTTACAGATCTCTTAAAATTTTTGTCATAATTGGCATAAATTAATCTGCTCTTACAGTTACTTTGACTGACAACATTCCTTATGTCCAATGGCTACTAGGCACTTCAAACTTTTTCACGTACGTTGTGATATGTCATTGGCCGTGATCAGTTCAATCCCTGCAACATGACACTTTATGCTCATCTCAGTTGATTCATATCTTTCCCATCAACCCAGCAACTCCAATAGTCATTAGGACAAGATTTATTTTTTAAAGAGAAAAGGACAGTGAGAGAGAGAGAGAGAGAAACAGAGAGAATCAATTTTTACTGAGTTTTTCACTTGGCTTTTGTTGCTCTGACACTTAATTGTGTAGGTGGGTGCTGGGGTTTGAACCCGTGTACTTGTGCATGCCAGGCAAGCGCCGTAACCGCCGAGCCATCGCTCCAGTCCATTAGGACAAGATTTAAGGGCAACATGGAACAAGGAAGTGCTGTGTTCAAAACTCTTTTTTCTTTACAATCCAGAAATAAAATCTCTGATCAGATATGTTGAATACAAATCCAAGTTCATGATAACCGGTCTTACACGTTCAGGTCAGAATATTTAAGTTAAGGCAGACAAAATATACATAGTAGAAGGAAATTATCTTCATTCCTAGAGAACAATGCTATTATTTTCTATTTTGTGACTTAGAAGAGTTCAGACATTGACAGGTTTCCTCAAAAACTGTATGTATCCAAAATTCCCAATTTCACCTTCAGCTTGGAGAGGCAACATAGAAGGGCCTCGAAGTCTCAGCATGGATAATCTCACCTCCTAAATTTCCCACCTGCTAACGCAGCTTCCTGAACATTTATTTTTCTTTGTCAAATCTGCTTTGCTGATGCTGGTTTTTCAGCTTTATTTTTTTTAATTATCTATGTATCTATGTACGTACCTATCTGCTATTTATCATTTCCCTCTCTCTGATCGCCTCCAAGTTATCTTTATGTTTAATTAAGCACTGTAGAACTCAACCAGAATGCTTTATAACAGCATTTTTCTCACTGTATTCCATTGAACAAGGAGCACACAGAATAATCTTAGATTAAAAAAATATTTCTTAATTACAGCTGTTTCATTGACGTGACTCTCTGCAGTCTACCTTTGGATAATCACAGTCAACTTCAAGAAATTTATGTTTCTGGAAAGTTCTTGGGAGTTCTTTGGAAAAATATGTTAGTTTTACTAAACAAAATATTTCCGAATACATTCTAGTTTAAATCTCCTCACATGCACAATTTCTTTTCAATGCTGTTTGCTTATATAATGAATAATAATCTGCTTATGTATTTTCTTCCGTGTTCATACATACAATGTAGTCTGTCTTTAGGAAATCTCAGACAATGAAACATTGAATTTATTAGTGAGAGCCAATCTCCCCTCAGTAGTCATCAAAGTCTCTGCAGAGGTCTTTCTTTGGTTGCCCTCATGTCATTTTTTTTTTCATGTCAGTTTTTAAGAGCACATTTATGGTCGCACAGTATATACTGTTTGCTCCAGCTCTTTATTTTGATGTTTATGTTCTCTTTTTACAGGGAAGTTGCAAGGTCACCCTTAGGTCCTCCTTCAAAGAACTAAAAGTATAAATAAATATATATATATATATAGTATAAAGTATATATATAGTATAACTATAACTATAAGTATAAGCTGGGAAAGAAGAAAGAAGAATCCAGTTACTCACCCTCAGGAGACTGACAGAAACCCCCAGAGGCAACCACTGAAGAGCATCTCATATTCAGTTCTTTAGACCTTGGGGGACACCTTCCTTAAGTATTAGAGAAATGAAAGTCCATCATCCATGTCCAACATTTGGTATTCCTGAAGAGAACCAATTATAATTAGATTCCGGTTGAGATTCTTTTCCTGGTAAAAGACTTCAATACAAGTAACTTTCAACATGGACTTGATAGTGACAACTTAATTATCAAATACTCTGGAGAGAGTGCAATAACATTAACACAACTTGACACATAATTATCATTTTTCCAATAGAATTGCCATGTGGCCACAACTCAGTTCTTGCTTTGATCAAGTATTTGAAATGCTCCTGTCCCCTCTGATACCAGGTTCACCCTTCTTTCCTATCCTCATCCCTATGTATGTATTCTGCAACAAGGGCCATTCAGAGATTAGAGAATAAAAATGCCCTGTGGACAAAACCCATACCTTTCTGGGCTTTATTTTATTTATTATTTTTCAGAGAGAATTATACAATTCTTAAAGATTCATATGAGTGAACATGGAAATTTGCTTGATACCTGTTACATCTTAGACAATAAGCTATAGGTTTTGGCCCTGAGAAACAGTCATTTATTCTCAAAGTTGAGAGAACTAAGGTTCATACAAGTTAAACACCTTGCCATGACCATGAGATTTGTATTAACAGCTGGTATTTCAATTCATGCCTGTGCATTACAGAAGAAGCTGTTCAAACCTTGATTGTACACTGGAATAACCTGTGGAGTTCAGTAAATTGCAATACTGGATTCCACAATCAGAGTCTAGAGTATGGTCTTGACATTTAGATTTCAGCATTATTTCCAGTTGTTTCTGATGAATCGGGGGTTAAGAATCAGTGCTGAACATAGCTTTTACAAAGTCTCTAAATTGCCAAATAAGTATACTTATTTTTTTTTTTTAGTCCACAAACCAAAAATCAAAAAGTGCATAACAGAGCAAGGAACAGTCCCATGGAAATTGAGTAAGCTCCATTTACACAGGGGAAATTATGTAGATAAAAAATTATATGTATGATTCCTAGGAAGTGAACTATAGTTCAGGAAATGATTTTTTGAATTAATACAGAACTTGGTTTAAATAATCTCAGGTAAATCATGTATGCTAGAGAACTAAAAATCTTCATTTCTCTAATTTTTTAAATTTACCGTTAATGCTGCTGACTAATAAAAAGATACCAGATATCTCCAGGCTTTTTTTTTTATATATATTTTATTTTAACACAGAGTCTCACTAAGTTGCTGAGGCTGGCTTTGTTCTTGTGATACTCCTGCCTCAGCCTCCCAAATTGCTGGGATTGTAGGTGTGTGCCCCTGTACCTAGTGTGACTTCTCTTTAAAAATCACGTGCCATAGTGGAAGAGCAATCTAAGAATTTCACATTTATGTTAAAATTCTCTTAATGAATCCCACTGCTCTTGAGAAAGGCATATCCTCAGTGTAGTCTTCCTTCTGCTTAGGCAGGACTGGCCTCACCACCTGGCTCACACCAGGATCCAGCACCATGCTCTAGCTAAGAGACTTCAATTTTAGTTTGTTACCAAGCCCTATGCATGTCCTATTTCCTCTGTAAGTCACCCATTTTCTCCCCTTACTCTGATAATTGTTTATCTTTCACAGCTCAACCCACTATTACTGATCAAGAAAGCATCAACCTTCTCATTACCTTATCCAGCCAACACAATCTCTTTATCTATATTTACCCACTATTGAATATTTAGAATTTTAATTAGAAAATGTGATGAGGAATTTCTTGTTAATTGCTATCTAATGTTTTCAAAAAGTAGACTGTCATGGTGACGATGCAATGATAGCTTATGAGGAATATGCAAAAATCTCTTGTTATTGGGTGAAGGAGTCTACCGTTATAACTAAACACATTTATTTGATTACTGTCCAGTGCAAATTGTCTGGTGGTTTTCTGACTGCTGAATCTGCCCATTTATGATAGAGGGACATGATGGTCTTCCCTTGTGTTAGTGGATTTGTTTATTTCTGCTTGTAGTTCTATCAGCTTTTATCTCACATATTTCAACAACATTGTTAGATGAAAATACACTAAGGATTTTTTTTTAAATTACTGGAGTTTGCGATTCCTTCCTGTATCCCTGACATCTTTCCTAGTTCAGAAGTCTATACTTAGATTAATAGTCATTCCCATTTCTTTGGATTAATATTAGCATGGTGTCTTTTTGTTTCCTTAGCTTTAATAAATATTTCTTTATATTTAAAGTGTTTTTTTTGGTATCAAAACAGAACTGAAGACCAATGGACTAGAATAGAGAATTCTGAGATGAACCCCCATACCTTTTACTATCTGATATTTGATAAAGGGGGCAAAAGCAGAGTGTGGAAGAAAGATAGCCTGTTCAACAATTGGTATTGGAAAAATTGAACAGCTATACATAGACAACTGAAATTGGATCCTTTATTTTCACCCTGCACAAAAATTAAATCAAAATGGTTCAAAGATCTGAGTATTAAACCAGCAACTTTAAAATTGCTTGGGAAAAAGTAGGATCAACACTACATGACATAGGGGTCGGCATCACCCTCCTTAAAAAGACTCCCGTGGCACAAGCAATGAATGGGACACAATTAAATTAAAAAAGTTTTTACACAGCTAAGAAAACAGTCAAGAGTGTCAAGAGAAATCCTACAGAATGGGTGAAAATTGTTGCCTGCTACACCTCAGAAAGAGAGCTAATAACTAGAATATACAAAGAACTCACAAAACTAACCACTACAGCCGCAAATAATCCAATCAATAAATGGACTATGGAACTAAAAAGAAAATTCTCAGAGGAGGAAGTCCAAAAAGCCTATAAATATATGAAAAAAATACTCTACATTATTAGCAATTAAAGAAATGCAAACCAAAACTTCACTGAGATTCCACTTCACTCCTGTCAGAATGGCAAAAATGAAGACTACGAACAATAACAGATGCTGGAGGGGCTATGGGAAAAGAGGAACAGTGTCACATTGCTGGTGGGACTGCAAACTGTTTCAGCCAGTCTGGAAAGCAGTGTGAAGACTCCTTAAAAAATTAGAGCTGGAACTGCCTTATGACCCAGCTATCCCACTCCTGGGTATCTTCCCAAAAGAGTTAGAATCAGCATATTTTAGGAATGAGGCATCATCAATGTTTATAGCAGCTCAATTTACTATAGCTAGATTGTGGAACCAATCCAGATGCCCCTCATTCGACCAGTGGATTAAAAAACTTTGGTACATATATACAATGGAATATTAGTCAGCTATTAGAGAAAATGTATTATGGCATTTAAAGTCAAACGGATGGAGATGGAAAAAATTATTCTAAGTGAAATCTCCCAAACTCAGACTCAAGGGCTGAATGTTTTCTCTCATTTATGGAACCTAGAATACAACTGGATACAGTACAATAAATGACTTACCTAATAATACCCTCGACATGTATGAATTTTTATAGGAACAGAGGGAACCTGGCCTAAGATGCTGGGAGACATGGGGAGGGGAATTGGGGGGAAGGAATAGGAAAGATATCAAGGAGACCAGGAGGGAGGGAGTATGGGAGAATCAACTCAGAGGGACATTTCCGACTTCTATGAGAAATCCCTTTAACACTGGGGTTTAATAGGAGGAAACATGGAACCATGGGGAACCCAAAGGGGAAAACCATGGAATGGCATCAGCCTTGGCTTGCTCTGTGAATATATATTTGTTTCTTGATTGATAATGATTTCCTCCTAATTGTAAGTCCATATTTAACAAATAAAAATTATAAAGTGGCTTTTTAAAGACAATGTATAGTTGGATCTTATATTTTGATCCACTCTGAAAATCACCAAACTTTCATTGATGTATATAGATGATCATTGCTTAAAGTCATTATTGATATAGTTGGATTAATAGATACCATATTTGTTACTATCATTCTTCATTCCTATTTTTTGCCTTCCACAGTTTTTCTACCTTTTGTACTTTTAATTGCACATTTTTATTATACTACACTTTCATATTTTTAGCACATCCATTTTATTTCTTTATTTTTATTTATTTTAGTGTTTACTTAAGTTTAGAATATACATTCAAATCTAATTTAAGTCAAATTTCAAATAATACTGGTTTTGAGTACCTTAAAACAACAAAATAACCTTAATTTCACCTTCCTGACTCTTTTGTCATTATTGTTACTCCTTTTACATAAGTATGTAATATATATACATATTATATAAGCATGCATGATCAAATATATTACTATAATTATTTTTAAAAAACGTTATCTGTTATATACATTAGGAAAAAGAAAGATCATTCATTTTACCCTTACATGTTCCTACTTTGATGATTTCCCTTTCTTTATGTGGATCCATGTATCTGACCTACATTATCTTTCTTATTTCTAAAGAATGGTTTAAACATTTTTGTGAAGAAGATCTACTGAGATTTTATTTCTCCCTTGCTACTTTTTTTTAAGAAAGAGAGAGAAAGAATGAGAGAGAGACTAAGAGAAAGAGAAAATTAATTTTATTTACTTTTCCACCTAGCCTTTTTTTTTCTCCAAAACTTAGTGGTGTATGTGGTGCTAGGATTTGAATGCAGGTCCTTGCACATGCCAGGCAAGCACTCTAACCTCTTAGCCACCACTCCAGATCTCTCCTTCACTTTTGAAAAGTTCTTTCTGTTGGTGCAGAATTGTAGATTTTTTTTTCTGTCTACAGTAAATCGCTCCATTTTCTTCTTACCTTTGTTTTATGAGAAGAAGCTTATTATGTTTCTTATCTCTGTTTCTCTGGAGAGTTATTTTTCCTTATTACCTATTTTGATAACTTTTTTTCATCTATGATTTCTGAAATTTCAACATGATATGCCTAGATGTTATATATTTTGCTTGTTTATTTGTTTTGTTTTGCATTTATTCAGCCTGCTGTTCTCAGGACTTCCTGGATCAGTGATTGTTGACATTAATTTGTTGAAATCCCCACTTACTATTGTTTCAAACAGTAGTTTTGTTTTTCCTCTTATCATACCCATTATGAATATGTTACATCTTTGTAGGTAACCAACAGTCTGGTGGGATTTTTATTATTTTTTTTTTCAGTCTTTCTCTTTGTTTGCAGTTTTGCAAGTTTCTATTGTCATATTCTTAAGCTCAGAGATTTTTTCATCAGCCATATCAAGTATACTAATGAGCCATCAATAACATTCTTTATATCTGTTACAGTGATTTTGATTTTTAGTGTTTACTTTTGATTCTTAAAATTTCCACTCCTCTTCTCACGTTATCCATCTGTTCTTCCATGCTGTCTGCTTTTCATATTAAAACTAAGCTTAATGGATCAAGGAGCTAGAAATTAAACCAGCTACCGTGTAACTGATAGAAGACAAATTAGGTCCAACACTTCAGCATTTGGGAGTAGGCAGACTTTCTCAACATGTCTCCTAAAGAGAAGGAAGTAAAGTCAAAAATCAGTGAATGGGATGCCATAAAGCTAAAAAGCTTTTGCACTGCCAAGGAAATAATCAAAAGAGTCAAGAGGTTTCCTACAGAATTGGAGAGAATCATGGGCTGTTATTCCTCTGACAGGGGTCTCATATCAAGAATCTACAAAATCCTCAAAAATCTCAACTACAAAAACACAAACAACCTAGTTGATAAATGGGCCAAAGAGCTAAATAGAAACTTCTCAAAAGAGGACATTGATGAATGAATACATGAGAAAGTGCTCTAAATCACTAGTAATCAGAGAAATGCAACTGAAAACTACATTAAGATATCACCTCACACACTAGTCAGAATGGCAAAAATGAAGAAGATAAACAATTATAGATGCTGGAGGGGCTGTGGAGAGACAGGCACACTAACACACTGTTGGTGGAGTTGCAGACTGGTACAGCCCCTCTGGAAAGCAGTGTGGAGAATCCTCAAGAAACTAGGGATGAGATCACCATATGATCCTGCTATTCCACTCCTGGGTATCTTTCCAGGGGATTTAGAATCAGCACATTACAGTGACACAGCAATATCTATGTTCATAGCAGCTCAATTTACAATAGCTAAATCTTGGAAACAACACAGATGCCCCTCACCGAATGAATGGATCCAAAAACTGTGGTACGTATATACCATGGAATTTTACACAGCAATTAGAAACAATGATATTGTAGCCTTTGAAGGTAAATGGATGGCTATGGAAGAAATTATGCTGAGTGAAATCAGCATAACTCAGAAAACCAAGGGTTGAATATCTTCACTCATCTGTGGAGGCTGGAAACTAGACCCTGGCCATTGAGAAAGGTGGTCTATTATCATGTGTTAAATTCAAATAAGGTGTAATGTTACACAACCTAATACATTTTTAGAGATGTTGTGGGAAGGGGAAGGGAGGGATAAGGGTGGCTATTTGCGGGGGCACTCTTGGGGGTAAATGTAATCTCTAGAATCTATATACATTTGATATTATTTTGTTAAAACCTTGTACGATTGTTCAACAAATAAATTTCTCAATAAAAAAAAAACCTGTCAAAAAAACTGAGCTTATTAATCACACTGTTTTATTTGCTTATTTTCTTTGGCTTTTGATTCCTGGTCTGATCACTGTGGCATTCCTACCACATCTTCCCTCTTTCCGGTACTTGTTTAGTCCTTTTGAACTGATTTTTATCTTTAGTGTACCTTGCATTCTTTTCTGGACATAGTTGTTGCTATTGCTGAAATGAAAAGCTGGTTAAAGGAAGCAGAGAACGTAAGCCTTCGGTAATCCAGTGGTAAGGTGGAGCAGAAGCTTTCTATAGTTCCATAATTAAGTACAGGACTGTGAATTTCAGCAAAGCTTCTGAATTTTCTCTCCCCTTAGTTGATACACCATGACTGGAGTGGGCTCAACTGGGCATTATCTCTTCACTGTGGCCCTAGGGATCAATGGATCTGAGCATTCCCCTTCCACTACTTTGGCTAGATTTGGAAATACACCAATTCTTTAACACTGGTTAAAGAATTCCTTCCAAGGGAAAGTCTTGTCAAGGTCAGAAAACTCCAGTATATTTCAAAATAGTTCCTTTCCCCAACTCCTCACAAAAGCACATGGGGCTTTTTCACCAACATTCAGCGGAAGGACCCGGGCCCTGGGGGTAAAACTGACTGGTATGCAGTATCTCCCTGTGACTTGGTCCACTTGGAGTGTGTTAACTGAATTGGTCATACTGACCTTCCAGGAATTTCTCAACTATGATTTAGAATTTCCTGTCTGTTTATTGGTTCTCGAAGAGTTTTCTAGTTAGGTAAGTTGTGATCTTTCTGCATTTGCCTGTCTGTCTCTCCAATTTTTCATGCAGTGGTTTGCACTTTGATCTCGGTTTTTCTCTTCTTTCAGCTATTTGCTTGTTGTGGTCAGGATGTCGTAACACTTCTAAGCTCCTCAGTTGCCAGCCTGGATACTGGCCCCTTTCAATTCCTTTTTAATGTGTTTTGTTGTTGTTTAATAAGAAGAATGATAATTATACCATGATTAGGCTTTTGATTTGGTTTGGCTTTTACTGGGTGCCCTTTTATGTGAGGGTTTCTGGATGCTTACATCAGCTTCTACAATAATCCCTCTGGGTAAATGGGCTTTATTTGTATTCACACCATTAATTTTGCCTTTAGTTATTTGATTTTTAGAAAAATCTACAGTGTATTCTCATAGAATAAAAATCTTCCCATGAACCAAAATCTCTCTCTTTTCACCTTACTATCTTTCTCTCTCTCTCTCTCTCTCTCTCTCACACACACACACACACACACACATACACACACACCACTACCCTTAACCTCAAGCATGTCAATTTTAATAGGAAAATCACAAAATAGGCTACTATTGATTGAAGACTAAGGGACTCTGGTAGCCCACGAAAGCATCTTCTTTTGTACAGAAAGGGAGAAAATGGAGGTGAATTTTGGAAAGGTCATCCTACTCAGCAAATTGACAAGAAGTAAGGCTGCGGAAATGAGGGAGCCCGGTACATTAGCACATTTGGGAATTTGCAATGAACTGAGCATCATCTGACTGTGTTATATACATTTTGAACAGTGACAAAATATTTTAAACCCAAAGTTTCTTTAATAAGTGTATAAACCTTAGGAAATTCCTTATAGAGTATGTTGCTTAATTCCATTTCTGAACTGTGCCCTCTCCCATGTTGAGGCCCAGCAACATGAGTGGGGAACACAGTGAGCTCATTACTGAGTTGCAGTCGAACTTGCCCTTCTTCTAATATATTCTTTTTATCTCAAATTATTAGTCTTAGGCATGAAAAGTATAGACAGGTCCAACCTCTCTTTGGAAACAGAAAAAAAAATGTTTTCCTGAAATTCAGCACTGGAAAACAAAGGAATTGGCTCTGTGTGGGAAAATGCAACCTGTGATAGCTCTCTGGACACATGTATCTGTTCTCCATCAGCAGTACATTAATGAATAAGTAAATTCATTTGACACTACTTTGAATAAGAAAATTCATTTGAAAAACAGAATTCACACGATAGGAGGGAATTTTAGAAAATAGAAATGTTAGGAAATAGCCAACTTTGAACTGAAACAGCCAAATTGAACTCAGTTTGGATACTATTTGGCCTTTTATGTTTCTACTTATTTTCCAACAGATAAGTGCACTAATACCCCACATACTATAGATCTCAATATATGGTGGTGTCGTTAAGACATGGGGTGTGACCTCATGGATTCCTAATCCCTGAGCACACAGTGTGATAGTCTTCTTATGTTCGCAAATGAAAGTACCTTTAGGCCTGTTCACATATCATCCCTTTACAAAAATACCCTTGCTTTAACCTGCCTGATATCTTCCAGTAATGTCTCAAACTGATTCTCTGACTTGTAGAGTTTACCTTCAAAACACTTTGTACGCTGCTATCAAGACAATTTTCATGAAGTTTAAGACAGAAGATTTCAGCATCCTTCAGGGCTTTCAGGCTCTCAAAGTCATTTATCACCCCATGATCTCTTTTCACAAACTAATGTGACTTTCCTTCTTTATTATTGGACACCCTGCATGCAGTTTCCCATGTACTTCAACAATTTAACATTGTTCAGGAAGTTTCTCCCACCTGAAATTATCTTTGCCCATATTTCTTTCAAAGCTCACATCACCTACCCCACCAGGAGTTCTCAGATCTACCTAGTTCAAATTAAAGTTTCCTCTTTCTTTCCTGATCTCTCATTAAAAGTTTATACCTTTATATCCTTATTGAGGTACCTTGAACAATATGCTTCATATCTCAATTTATCTTACTAGATTGTGAGTTTCTGGCAGAGAAACTCATTATCTCTCTGAGTGTGTTTGGCTTTCTGTAGCAAAATGCCAGAGCCTGGGTTGCTGATAAGCAACAGAAATTTATTCCAGAAGTATGTGATCAAGGTGCTAGCAAATTCATTCCCTGTGAAGGCCTGATTCTTAGTTCATAGATGACTATGTTTCTGCTGTCTTCACATGGGAAAAGAAAAAGGAGCTTTCGGGGGTTTGTTTCAGAAGGGCATGAATAGAGTTCATGGGCTTGCCCCCGTGACTCCATTACCCATTCCAAGGCCCCATATCTTCCTATCATTGCTTTGAGTGTTAGGATTTCAACCTATGAATTGGTGGAGGGGGGAATAAAGAGCCAGAAGGAAGCACTCCCCATATCGCTACCCCAAATCACATAGCTCCATTGCCTTGCTTATTAAAACATCATTTATTTGGTGATTTTTTTCCCCACAGGTATATTTCCAGGGGAATTCCTGGATTAAACAAATACTAAATTTGTGCCCCTTCATTTACTCTGATTCCATTCCAACTTATTGCAACACATATGTGATTGTTTTGAATGTCTTAAGGGGTGAGTACGGTGTACAATGTTTAGAAAATTAATCCTGGAAAGATAATTAAAATGAAACCAACTGCACATTTTCCACATCCCAATCTGATTTTGTCTCCTCTTCTTCCTCTACTTCTTCTACTTGCATTTGTTTTTTCTTTCCTAATTCTATTCTTTTGTATACTTTTGTACACGTTTTTGCATTTTTGTGCAGTTCTACACATTGACTCAACTATGTTCTATGAATTTGTTTTTGAAAGTGAAAAATTACACTCCAACTCCCCATGATGTAAACAAGTAAAGTTTTTTATTTCTGTTTTATGCTAAGTTTTGATATATTATTACCATTATTGCTATTCATTTGCAATTACTGTTTTCATGATAATTAATTTCCAGCTCTTCTGACTCCTGGGGCTGCTATGTTTCTGTGAGGTACTCTCAAGACATGGAAAGTAGGAAATGAATTAGGATCAATATGAAAAATTTCTCTATATGAAAAATATTATGCTTATTTTCTTTCTTTTTTCTCTCCTGATAATTCTCTATCATTGTTTTCTATAATATATATGCATGTATTCCACAGCTCAATACCTTGAGCAAAAAAAGTCAATATGGGTTTAAGAATGTTTATCTTTCCTAAATTCCTTAGTGTGTGCTTTCCCCCACTCCCATTCTATGCCACTTATTGTTTTTATCAGGAAAAATCTTTGGGTTTTAAACTTTATGTGGCAGAAATTTCACAGAAAATAAAATTTCCCCCACCCACAAATCAAGAAAGGACAAGAAGCAAACATTTTGCCAGGAATTTTGTGTAAGCTCTAAATTTTAGGATACTTTCGCCTTATGCATACTTGCCCCTTTTATAGACAGTATCGTCTTTATTTTCTTAAGGCAGGACATGTTGTGAAGTAAATCCACTATGCAGGGTGTTATAGGTATTATATTAAATGACATATCGTTAGTGCCACACACATTAGGTGCTCAGTATTTGTCTTTTTTATTTTCTGCTCGATGTATTTAAAGAACATAAGCAGAAGGGGAAAAGCTTTGGGGGCCAGGAAATCCTAGAAGACCGCAAGATCTCTAAGGTTTGGACCCACAAGTACCCCATCTTCATATGATGCCAAACCCTTAGCCAATTGGGCCCAGCAACAATATACTTGTTGAATAAAGCAAGAAAATTAATAAACTTAACTAGGATTAAAATCTGGCCCTCTTGTTTATCAGTGGTCCACTTAAAGTTTTTTTTAAACTTTAGTTCTTCATCAGTGAAATGAGGAACATACCATCTATTTTCCTGAATGGTTGCCACTTTCAAGGGAAAATGAAGAACATGATAAATAAGTGCTTATGGAATGAATGGATAGATGAATAAGTGGATGGAAGGATGAATAGATGGAGGGTCAGGTGAGCTGAGATAACTAAACAAGAAGCAGATGCTGAAGTACAGGAATGTACAATCCCAGGTCAGCTTAGCCCTACTTGTTTAGATGGCCAGGAAATTATTATTGGCTTTAATGTCTGATCTAATCCCAAAGATGTCAGTAAAATTGCATATATCCCTTGCACAGAGTTGAAATGGCAGTTTTCTACCAAATCACTACTGGTTCCCCACTTATGTCCTGCTATTCACACACATATTAAAAAAAAGAAATTATGAATACTAGCATTAGCTATTGGCTTCCACAGTCATCAAATTTGTGGTTAAGATTCTTTATTTATTCCTATTCCTCTTGGTGCTTGACAGGTTTGTGAGGAAGGAATAAGAAAGGTAACTATAAGAATTGCGATGGCATTACAGACTCATGAATAAGATTTTTATTTTTCATTCAGATTCTGGAAATGATGAGAGATCCTGTTTTTTCTACTGATCTATGTTAAATTTCTGAATATTTTCTCAAATTAATAACATAAATTCCTGCTTGTTTTCCTTCTCCTATGTTCATGTGTAACGTCATCCTTAGAATACGCTCAACATTTGTTCATCTCCTCTAATGTACTAGTTTGTCTCTATTTATCAGCCTTATTTTATGCATTTATTGATTTATTTTCTATGCAATTACACTGTCTCTTTTTAATAGGCTGGGTTATGTTCAAATGCCTGTAGTGCCCTTTTGCGTATAAGAATGTGTATGGATGTAAGTGCAAGAACTCACAGTTGAAAAGAGCTATTTCTTTTTTAAAAGAAAGAAACATTAGCCATCATATGTTTCAGACTATATACTGAATTACTTAACTAAGTTCATTAGCATTTCAGTAATGTAACACTTTAATTGTGCTATGAAATAGCTTTTATCTTCCTCTCCTCTGTAATGAGAATTGTTTCACCCTATTGTAAAACTTTTGAAGTGTTATGCACAATTTTGGGTCTCTGTGACCCCTTCAAGCATTGTCTTTAGCAGGCAAAATTTGCCAAAAGTTTAAGCACAACATCCCAATCCAATCCCTTCACATATCTGATCCCAGCCTAATTAGCAGGGCAGAGGTGACTTGACCATCTGGATTTAAAAGACGCCCATTTTTTTTTTTTTTTTTAAAGAGAAGGACAGTGAGAGAGAGAGGAATCAATTTTCATTGAGTTTCTCACATGGCTCTTTGCTATGACACTTAGTTGTGTATGTGGTGCTGAGGTTTGAACCTGTGTACTTGGGCATGCCAGGAAAGCGCCATAACGACTGGGCAAGCGCCATAATTGCCGAGTCACCACTTCCCTAAGATTCCCATCTTAAAGCAAAAATATGCAGTATCTCCATTACAGTCAGATAATGTATAATGGAGGGTACATAATAATAAAGGGTTAATGCTATTCTATTGATGATGTCTTATAGACTCCAATAAGTCTCAAGAAACCAGTCATATCCTCTGGTCTTTCCTGGTTCTTTCATTTCATAGAGAAAGAACTTGAGGACATGGAAGTTAAGCTCACAGAAATCAGTGACAAATACGCTTGTTTATCCGAATGTGACAGCTGAAACTCAGAGTTGCTTGTCCTACTACCAGACCCCACACTTCCCCATCTTTAACACTGTCTCCCTGGTGTAAATGCTCTCTCTCATTTCTCTCTCCTTCCTCCTGTTTAAAGCTGGCAGGGAGCTATCATGGTCTATGTGAGCTGCAATCACTAGCAAATAATTTGACTTTTGTAGCTCCAACCCAGCTTTCTTTCTTTCTTTACTTTTTTATTGAAGAGTTGAGTTGTTGTACAATCATAAATCATAAATAAGTAACAATATAGTATGGATTTGATCCTAGTCCAGAAACATGTCTACATTGGCCATTGCCTACACCCCAGTTTCTTGATTATTTTATATTCCCCCAGAACAGATATAAATCTATCTATCTATACATATACACACATGTATACATATACATATATAGACATACATATGTATACATATACATATATACATGTATACATATACATATATATCATATATACATACATATGTATACATATACATATATAACTTATATACATATACACATATATGCATACATACAAATACTTATATATACATATATAAATTTTGCAGAATCAAATGGTTGCATGGTTGCATAAGTATTATTTGACTTCTGGGGGGGGGTAAAGAGCATGCTGCATTGTTGATTGTCTCCCTTGGTCCCTCCCTTTCTCTCTCTCTGCTCCAGTTTCCTTCTTTTTATTTAAGGGGAGAAAAAAATTCTATGTTTACAGAGAAATAAAGAACAGTTGAGAGTAGTTAAACTTGTAAATTAAATGATAGTTGTTGGAATAAAAGTTATATTTTTTTTCTGTTATTGGTAGATAGAAATCTGCAGTATTTGAAAGAAAAGTCTGCATTCTCTTTTTAGAGAGCCTCCTAAAATACATGATTTCCACATGTATTTAATAGTTACAAGAAAAAATGGCTAATAAATAATTTATTGAATGAATTTTATTCATCTTAAGACACTGACCTTTCTCTACAAAGATAGCTGCAGTTGCCTCCAGCTACGTGAATCACTTGAGTTTTTTTTTCTTTTTTTCATTAGTGAGAGCAGTTTCAGCAACTCTATTCGTGAAATTAGATGTCAACCAAATGCTCAAATATTTACGAATTGACATTTTGTGTCTTTTAAATATTCAGTCTTTCTAGGTGCAACAGTCTTCCCCAGCGCATAGCTGTTAAGAATTGGTGGCAAGAAAAGTCATAGAAATAAAAAGGAGGTTTTATAACACATGGCTTGAAATCTTAATGTGGTGCCTCAGATCAATCAAACCAATGAACATCAAAGTTCAGTTTCACCATCAGTATTTTTATGATAATTTTTTTTCATTTTTTTTCTATTTTCTCCTGTGGCTGGGTTATAGAAGACTGCAGGTAATGTTTGTGTTGTAAAATTGAGGCCAGCAATTTAATCCCCCCATAAAACTCAGTCACAATTACAATAGCATTGAAATGGTCCATAAATGAGTTCTTCATAAAGCAGAAAAGAAAAATGGTGTAACAGTTAAGCTTTTTAATGATGGGCACTAAAGCAAGTCTGCTGATTAGATTCCTTGCTAATTACCTTCTGTTACTTAGATTGGATGTATTTCAGCAGAATAGAAGCATCTATTCATAAATAGTTGTTTTCTTGGTAGCAATATGAAAACATTTGATTCTCAATTCACGAGTTGGAAAGTACCTCTCAGGGCCTTATCATCTGGTCCTCAGTTTGTCAACATATGAGATCATGTCTCATCTATAGCATGGCGACATGGTCTCTGCTCAGTTGGGGGATATCTATTTATATACGGAAGGTGGTGAACAAGCTGCAATAGTAATATCTGAGCTGCTTATGAACCAAAATAAAATTGAGGTAAAGTGACTTCTGAAAGGGAATCTGAAATGTAAAAGTATTGAGGCAAAGAAGAGCTATTGATAAAAAGTGAAAGAGAAAGTAGCCCAAGGTGAATTTGAGAGTAAGTCAGGAGTCAGGTGGAAAGATGGTTTTTAGGCCCAAGAAATTGGAGTTTCCGTCCAGAAATTATTGAAGAGACTAAAGCATTTAATCAGAAGCAAGGGATCACGAAAATTAGGTCTTAAAATGTATGTGCCAAATGGACAATGGAATGTAGGAGATGAAAGTGGAAATAGAAGCCACATTAGAAGGAAATTAAGAACCAGATTATGTTTCTTCAAAATTTGTATGATGAAGCCATAACATGCAATGAAACTGTAGTTGGAGAGAGGGTCTTTAGTAAGTGGCTAAGGTTGAAGGAGGATATAAAAGTAAGGAACAAATCAGATATGGGCTGCTGTGCATATAAGAGAAGTCACAACATGGGTTAGGAAAATGTGCACATAGAGCAAAGGCCACAGAACAATGAGGATACAGGAGAAGCTAGCCTTTCACAAGCCAGGAAAAGAGGCCTCAGCAGAGGCCAATCTTTCTAGCATCTTAGGCACACACATCAAGCCTTGAAAACAGTAGACAATAAATTTCTATGGCTTAAGGAACCCAATATGTTATAGAAATCCAAGAAGTCTAATGTAAAGGTTACTGAGTAACTCGGTAATGGAATGAAGGTTCTTTAAATTCTATTGATTCAAACCTAGATGGAGAGACATAAAAAGGTTTAAGACCTATGTTAAAGGTAGTATTTCCTGTCTGCTAATGAGCTGGGCAGAAGATAAGGTAGAGAAACATGTGCATGTGTGCACCATTGCTTACTCAGAGACAGATAGAGAAGGGGCACTTTAAAGAGTGATGGAAACTGATAGTTCTTCTTATAATACACTAATTTTGAGATCTAATTGGAGATATAAAGACACAGAGTACATGACAAGTAATTGAGAAAATTTTAAGTTGCTGTCACTTCTTACAAAAGTAACAGTATTCTACTGATTAATTTCCAGTTATCCAGAATGTGTTAATTTTACCAAGAACTCAAATATGTATGCATATGTGCACATACAAACACACACACACACACACACTCTTGTCACATTACAAAAGTATTAAATTATAACTGTATTCCAGGATTGTGCTATTCCTTGGCGAAACAAAGGACCAAAAATATATTAAAATCTTAGAGCCTGGAGGGTTACAGATTGACTATGAGGGAGAGGAATGAGAACAAAGTAAAAGCAATTAAAATAGTATAGGAGAAACACCATTCTAGCATTATGTCTGGATTGGAATGTGGCCGGAAGAACAAAAGACCAAAGTAATGACCACGTCGTAATCCTCAGAACCTGTGAATGTATTGCATTATGTGACAAAAAAGAAGGAAGGTTGCTGATGAGCTGACCTTCCCATGAGAGCACACCCTAGATCAGTAGTCCTTAATGTAGAAAAGGGAGAAGAAAGGGCCAGAGAGATGCAAGCTGAAAGGGGCTTAGCTGGCTGCTGCTCCCTTTGAACACGGAGGTTAGGTGAGCCAATAAACCCAGGTGGCATGTTGAAGGCCAAAAAATCAAGGGAGTGGAATCTCCATTAGAACGTACAGACAACACTGTACCACAGACACCTTGATTTCCTGCAAGTGAGACCCGTGCCAGACTTCGGACCCTGAGAACCGTAATCAATCTGTATTAAGCCCCTCATTTTGTGTTAATTTGTTTCATTATCTTCAAAAAATTAATGCAAAAACGTAATGCAAACTTCAGAATCAAGGAGGAATTTCTTTAAGAAACGGCACCCGAATTGAAGACAGAATGATGAATAGAAGTTTTCTCTGGGTAAAAAAATGAGGTGGGAGAAGCACAATAGTTGATTGGAAAAAAAAAGAGGCCAGTACTCAGGCAAAAGTGCATATTTGCACCGTTATTCAGCAAATGCACCAAATAAATAGATGAAGACTCACATTTATGTTCTCATTTAGCAAGGTCATCAATATCAATAATTTATATCAATAATTTATTAAAAAATCTGTCATGATGAAGTTACTCCTGATTCCACATTGATTATTTTCCAGATAAGTTAAAACAATAGACATTTATGTAAAAGTATAAAAGAAGATGAAAAATAAAGACTGTACACAGTTATGTCAAAAGGCATTGAGATCCAACCCCCTACCCATGCATTAGAAGACTTCAGCAAGTTCATTATAAGAAGATAAACACATACTTGAGAACATGCCATATGCATTGGCCTTGTGAAAGGAATGGGACACTGACAAGAAAAGTTGAAGAAGTGATCTGCAGAAAATCACACCAACCAGATACTTAATATATGAAATACTGAAATGAAAGAACTATGGATGAGAGAAAACAATTTATGGAAATTAAAACAGAAAATAAATCTTCTGGCACCATGAAATCCCATTATGACACATTTGTTCATTGCAGGGTTTCTAAATTAAATCATACAGTGTAAAATGGAACTTCATTTAATGGAAAGCCAGGAGGTCTAAATGGAGAGTCTTCCCCCCTCGCACCAGCATTGTAAGACACTGTTCTCATTGATGCAGCAATGGCCAGAGTATCTGACATAATCTAATAAAAATACTTAGCTATTCAATGTCCAAGAAACTTACTAACATGACAGAGAAAATACTAGCATGCATGTATGTAAGGATCATTATAAGAGATCTGCATCTTAATGAGAGTTCCTTAATGCCCTGGGAGTTTCTCATGGAGGGAGAGCAGGTTACAGACAAAAACAAATGAAGTTTCAATCTCCCAAGCCACTCCAAGCCCTTTTAGAAATCAATGATATGCATATCAAAGACTTTCAGTACAGATAATAGTTTAAACTTGTTGAAACAGGCCTCCTTAAATAGACTAGACTCTGTAGCTGATTTTCATATGGTACATATCCTACAAGTACTGCTTTTATCAAACATAAAACTGTCCACAGAAAAAATGACCTCAAACTCAGAACTTTCAGAAGCAAAAGACTTTCTGTGATGTTTGTTTCTATCAATGAATTGCCACTTACTTAATCAATTACAGTCTTCTGGTTTGAAAAGTGATCCCCCTGTGTGTGTCACTGACAGTGTCATCTGATATCCTTATAACCCAACTGAAGCAACATAAGATTTCAGAGGTCTTGATAACCAGCTCTTTCAATGGGTGGATGCCATGGCTTGGATGAAAGGTTTCCTTCAGCTGCACTCCTCTTCCATGATGTTCTGATAATCAGCCTCACCTGGAGCCCCAAGGAATGGAGCTGGCCTTCTGTGAACTGAGAGATCATGGACTCTGAGACCATGAGCCCTTAAAATAAACCATTCCTCATAAAATTGTTCTTGTCAGGTCCTTGGGCCACAGCAATGCAGAAGCTGACTAAAACAGAAATTGGTAGCCAGAAGTGGGGTCATTACTGTGACTAACCTGGCCATGTGGTTTAGAAGCTTTTGGCACTTTCTGGAATTTGTGGGAGGAAATTTGAGCTCTTTAGCAGTACAAATTGAAAATGCTTTAGATTGTTGTAAACGGAGCTTAGTGGGTGATTCTGGTGGGAGCTCAGGTGACCAGAATGCTGATAGAACTGTGGAAAGCAAAAATAGGGCTCATGACGTACCAAAGGAGGACCCAGCTGGAAACTGAACTAGAGGCCATTCGTGTTATGTCCTGGCTAAGAAGTTGTCAGCTTTGTCCATGTCCTGAGATATTCTGGGAAGCTGATTTTAGAGGCAACGGACTTCTTAATCTGGCAGAAGACATTTCTAGGCAGCCTAATTTTCAAGTGGTGGCATGGATATTTACTATCAGCTTTTAGCCAGATTTATTAAGGTATTCAAGACCAGATTGCAGAGAGGACAGTTTTGAAAAACTTCCACTGGAAAGTCGGGATGAAAGTAAAGTTGAGGAACTAGCAGGTGTTAAAGACATTGCAGGACTAAAGAAATGATAATCTGCCCAGAGGCAAAAAGAAAGATACCTTGAAGATACCTCAGGAATTAGCAAGACTACACCCTTTACAGTCCCAAGAGAGCAAAATTTCCTTTGAGAAGAGAGGGAGGGGGCCTAGGAAGGTTTTTGAAAATGCTCAGCCACCCAGGCACTCAGAAGCTGCTGCTTCTTGTGGACACTGGGCTCATGTCCTCTGAGAGTCAAAGAATGAAACTGAGGGATACTAAAGTGGAACAGACAGATTTTATTTAAGACAGGATAGTAGAAGGGATGCCTGTGTATGGGTCACCTCTTTAGCAAAGGACCTCGTTAGAGTGGAGGAGAGACAGTGGGTGTTTGGTGACTTAGTCAATTTCCTCCTTACCAATCCACATCATTCTGCCTACACTGACTGCCTAACTTTTCCCCCTGTCTCACCTGGAGGCTTGGGTACTGCTCAAGATCACAGCAGACCTTGGTAGGAGCCACATGGTGCTGGTTCGTCAGAATTGCAGCATGCTGGAGTTAGAGGGTCATGGAGCAAGATTTCAAAGGAAGGCCTGGGAGGCCAAGCAAGGTGCAGCAGGGTCACAGTCCCTACAGGCAGCCTCTGAGAGGATGATGCATGGAGATGTGAGGAGGAAATCAAAGTTGCAATGGAGACCCCTGAAATTAAGAAATGCCAGGACTGTGGAATGTCTGCTGAAGGAAGCTGCAGGAATTCAGCACAGACAAGCCAACAGGGAGACCATGTGGGCTTCAACCAACAAGGCCACAGGGGCAGAGTTTCACAAGCCTGTTGTAGAGAACACCACAGCATATGTGCTCCAGATGCTGAAAATGGACTTATAGGACTTGTTTGCCCAGTTGGATTAAAGTCTTGCTTTGGTCCCATCTCTTCTTTCTATGTCCTTATTTATCCGAATGGAAATAATATTTATAATGTAACACTATATATCTAATACTTGAAAATTGCATTTTTTGTTGTTGCTGGTTTTTTTGTTTGTTTTTTCAGGAGCTCACGATGCAAGTTTGCCTTGAGTCTCAGAGGACTTGAATCTTGACACTGTAGCTTTTCATGTGCTCATTCCAAAAGACTTACTAAACAACAAGTAGGCATTTTGAGAGATCTGTGAATAAATAGAGAATGCAATGTTACTGTCATAGAAGCTAACATTTCAGTGTAAGGACAAAAATTAGTAAAAGCAAATAGTCAGAATTAGTATTAAAATTATTAACAAGAAGATATGGTAAAGATCAAAACCACATGAATAGAGCCACACAATGAATACTTACGGGTATCCAAGAGCAATCTAAAAGGAACACTTCTGAATTGGGCAGTAAATAATGAGTAACCACATAAGAAGAGAGGCAGTAGTGATAGGGGGATTGAAAACAGAGATAAGAGCACATGTAAACTCTGAATACCAAAAGTTTCTAATTCCAACAGAAGTGGAAAATCAGTGAGGTGAAGAAATGAGCTCTGCTTCTTGGTATTGATGCCCTTGGCTGAACCCTTCCCTTGAGTGTAAGAGTGAGCTGTGATTTTCTTCTCACCAATTTGAAAAAATCGCAAATGTGATGAGAAGTCTGTTGAATGACAGATAGCACTTGGTCAAAATTGCTGGCAGACTTTTGCTCTTGCTCATCTTGATAAGGAAAGAGGTCATATTGGGGAGGCTTATATGGTGGGCGACTGAGGGCTTACAGTCAACAGACTCTGCTGCTGGTCCCTGGCCAGCAACCAGTGAGGAGGATGTGCACCCATTAGTCTTGGAAACATGTTCCTCCTTGGCCCAGTTTTCAGATGGAACCCCAATTTTAGCCAAATTGCTGATTTTCAAATTTGTGGCACATCCTGAAACCCCAAATCCAGTTACTTCCAGCCTTGATTCCTGGCTCATAGGAACATTGGAATAATAAATGACAGTTGCCTTAGAGATTTAACTTGATGTCTATACAGTTTTAAAGCAAGAAATAACTGATGGATTAACTGTGGCTGGAATGTATTGGAAAGGATAGAGGTGGAATGAGGTAGAGATAGACACATCAACCCAGATGTGGATTTAGAGTGCCCTTTAAGCTGTGATAGGAGTTTAACTTTTACTTTCAGTGTAGTGGACAACCATCGAAGGATGTAAGTTAAAAATGGTCACCTGATCTTATCTAATTTAAAAAAGAAATAACTGTGGTAACTGTATGATGAATAAATTCTAAATGAAGATCTAAGAAACTATAAAACCAGTGATTCACAGGAGGAACAATAGCTCTGCCAGTACCAATGTTAAAATGTAGCTTTACCAAGAAAGAATCGAACTCACCTATGAATGACGTGTAGGAGGTGGGTGGCCAAAATTGGAATGGGGGGTGGTTCTGATCACAAAAAGTCTGAGTAGTTGTGATTGTGGGAATGAATGAGCATTACGCAGAGACAAGGTTAGGTTTGATTGCAGCAGGGAGTCTACATCAAGATGTAAAACAAGTTCTGCATTAAGAAGTAATTCACTTTCACCATCATATGAGGAAAAAAGCAGCAACCTTAGACATGGAGAGTCTGAGTCTCAGGCTGAAGCATTTATAAGTTATTAATAATAAACCTCCTGGGGAGATTCCTTATAGGAGCCTTTCCAATCGCAGCAGTGTGATCAAGGTAAATAATTTTATCATTCGCTCCAGAAAGAAAATACAGAATACATTTAAAAATAAATTAGTTGTGAAAACAGATTATGTGCATCATATGAAATATCCATATGGAATGAATCACATCAGAACACTGCAGTTGTTTAAACATGTGAATGATAGAAAATAAAAAATATAATGGCCTTTAATTTTTTACCATTTCAGTGGATCGGGAAATCAAAGTTTAGGCATTTTCTTTCTTTTATTTATTAAATATTTAATGTTTGCTACTGGGGATTGAACCCAGAGACACTATACCACTGAGCCACTTCCCCAACCCTTTTTATCTTTTATTTTGAGATAGATTCTTGCTAAGTTTCTTAGAGTCTTGCTAAGTTGCTAAGGCTGGTCTTGAACTTGCAGTCCTCCTGACTCATTCTCCCTGAAGTCAGGAGTATTATAGGTGTGCACCACTCTGTACAACTAAACGTTTTCTTTCAAACCTGGGTGCAGAAACAGAAGGATTAGAATATTCATAGATGTTAACAATTAATGAACATGAATTAAAAATGCCTCACATGGTATTGTAACAACAAAATAAAATTAAACCAATAAGCAATCTAAAATAAAATTTCAGATTTGAGATGTGATT
Organism: Aplodontia rufa; assembly: GCA_004027875.1. Taxonomy (NCBI): domain Eukaryota; kingdom Metazoa; phylum Chordata; class Mammalia; order Rodentia; family Aplodontiidae; genus Aplodontia; species Aplodontia rufa. The sequence goes on from PVKS010006201.1 coordinate 46,365, forward strand.
GCCTCCCCATGTTTGCAATCTCCTTTGCAGAGGCTACAAAACTTCTCTTGTGTCTACTTTATGTTTAGACAGAAAGCACATCAAGCCTTATCACAGGATTCTAAAAAACAATGTTTTGAAATTTATCAGCTTTGGAATACTAAGACAACACCTCACTGGAGCTCAGGTTCTTGACAGCTTCTGTTCTTGGGAAAATCAGATCTGGGCATGAAAGGTGATTATGAAGGCTTGATTGTTGATACTGAGACAGTCCACCCTCCTGGTAATGCTTTGTGGTATTTGAGCTATGGAGAATGCAAGGTTCAGAAACCAGCAATATGTACTTCAATGTGTACTCCAAGGATTCTGGCATGCATGCACATATTTATTTATTAATAATTTATTGAGGGGCAGTGTGTGTGTGAGAGAGAGATAGAAAGAGAAAATCAATTTTTATTTAGTTTTTTATGTAGCTTTCTTTGCTCTGACACTTCATTGTATACATGGTGCTGGGATTCGGACCCGCATCCTTGCGTATACCAGGCAAGCATCTTAATCGCTGAGCCATGGCTCCAGTCCTGTTTCTGAATTTTAGACCCTAAGCAGAGCTCAATTTTGGTTTGGCTTAATGAAAGTTTAATAAAAGAGACTTTGAAGCAGAAAACCTAAGATTTGTGTCAAGATCTAACCTTTTTCCAACTTGGGGACATTGGCTAAGAATTCAAATGCCTTACAGTTAATACTGGTTCAATATGCAAAATTTATAGAGTTGTCAGGATAATTACATGTGAGAAAGTTCCTGAATACTATTGTTACAGACAATATTAGGTAAGTTTCAGTTACTTTTCATGCTATTTAAAATTTATACTGTCATTGTAATTCAGATTATCTGATTTTTTAAAAAAGCAATTTAATATCTTAAAACATAAATACATTTAAGTTTAAAACTATTTTACATGTTATATTTATAGTTTGTATTCATGATAATGGAAATGGAAAATAAAAGTAAAACAAATCCTGCCATAATTTATGGGTGAGAGATCACTGTTATTCATATGTTGGTGTATTTGATACAAATTCCACATCTAGTTGCATAGATAAGATGATGTACAGGTGCTAAATTTACTACTAAAATTTGATCTTTTCACTTACAACATATTTTGTTCACTTAATCAAGAAAATATGCATATGTTTATATTAACATTTTTACTTTTTACTGATATACTTCAAGTACCCGATGCAGAACCATTCCATAACAGACACAAGATAATATTTACCTTGTGAGTGATATAATTATCTTTGTGATTATTCTCTCTTTTTAACTTTCCACAGACTATTTAATAAGATATATTTTGTTAAACTTATGGATGGCAATGGACAAATTTTTCCTTAGATATCTCCATTTCTAAAATAACAATTGTTGCATTTGGATTAACAGGTGTCAAAGTTTCAGGTTTCAGAGCTGTTTTTTCTAAATTTTATGAATTTATTTTTTAATTGATACAAACTTGCATGTGTTTCTGGGCTGACCTATGACTTTTTAATCCATATATACATTGCATAATGTTCTACTCAGGTTAAGCACACATATCTTTTCAAGTATTTATCATTTCCTTCTGGTGAGAATTATCAAAATCTTTTCATTTTTGCCCTTTTTGAATTATGCAGTGCACTATCATTATCTGTATTTCCCTACTGTGAAATACAGCACCAAGACTCATTCCTTCTGATTGTATCTTAGTACCTGTAGACAAACCTGTCTTTATTCCTTCCTCTCCTACTCTCTTCTGCTTGTGTTAACAACTGTTCTACATTTTCAACTTCTATGGGACACACATTTTTTAGGTTCCAGGAATGAGTGACATCATGTAAAATTTGTCTTGTACATTTGTCTTATTTCACTTAACACCATGACCTCCAGCTCCATTCACATTGTTACAAATTGCAGGATTTAATTACTTTTATGGGTAGTTGCTTTCCACTCTGTGTAAATACTTTAGCCATCTGTCAACATTTAGGTTGCTTTCATTTCTTGGCTATTATGAATTGTGCTTCAAGTAAATGTGGTAGTGCAGAAATACATATTTATATATCAAGGAGTGATATTGTTGGATCTTATGATAGTTCTACTTTTAATTTGTTGAGATACTTTTATGCTGTTTCCTAGAATTCTGTTTTCTACCATGGGGCTAATTTACTTTGCTCTAATTTACATTTCTACAAATGTGGGTGAGGATTCTATTTTCTCCACTGCTTTACCAGCACTATGATCAAGAAATTTTTGCTTCCCATCACTACACAGTGCTGGCATACCAACAAAAAATTATAAATTGCAATTATAGAATGAATATTTAAGCCAATTAAAGTAGTCAAGCCAAATCTTTAACTTCTATTGCACTATTGTTATTATTATTATATAATCAAGTCACAATAATATGTGCAGAAGATGAAGAATGCTCATTTTTAAGTTATGTTTCATAAAAAATCGCAATCAAGTTCAATATGTGAAGAACTATTTGGCCAAGATTTGTAACAAGTATTTAAATTCAACATTGATGTTAAAATCAAATCACTTAAAGATGGTATTTGACTGGTCAAAAAGTACATGAAAAGGTGCTCTATATCATTCATCTTTAGGAAAATGCATACAATAACTAATATGAAAATATGCTGATATTTCATACCCACAGGATGGCTAAAATAAAAGGCACGTAATCACAAGCGGTGACAAGGATATGGAAAAATTAAAACTCTCACACATTGATGGTGGGATTGTAAAGTGATAAAACCATGTTGATTAAAACCAAAATATAACAATAATATCTGAAAATTCTTCAAATGATTAAAGAAAGAATTACCATATTCCAAGAAATTCCATTTCTGGTATATGTATATATATGTGTGTGTGTGTGTGTGTGTGTGTGTGTGTGTGTGTGTGTGTATGTATAAGAAAATAGAATGTGTATGTTCACACAAAATATATATGTGAATACTGTTTATAATTTTCCCAAAATAGAAACAGTCAATTTGTACTTATATTAAACACAAATTGTGGTATGACCATATAATAGAATGTTATTCAGGCATGCAAAAGAATGAAGTATTGATTCATTCCACAACATGGATGGATCAAGAAAGCATTATAACCAATGAAGGGCAAGACACAAAGGAAATTGTTGCAATAAACACAATATAAAGATGTGTTCACTACATGCAAATTCATAAGACAGTAGGTACTGAAGAGATGAGGAAATGTGTTATGAATGCTAATGGGTGTGAAGCTCTTTTTGTAATGAAATATTCTAGTATTAAATAGTGGTCAGGATCATACAACATTGTGAATATGCTAAAATTCAATGAGCTGTATATTTTTAAATGGTGAATTTTGTGATGCATGCGTTATATCTCAGTAAAGTCATTATAGAAATAGCAAAAATACCTTGTCTACTGCAAAAAAGCATGCATGCAATGTCACATTGTACCTCATGGATTATTTTATGAATCCTATGCAGTGTCCAATAATTTAGTATCCCTACTCTAAGGACTCAGCAATCAGATAAATGATACTATGAGTATAAAGCCATTTTTTAAACTCAGAAATGTCAACCCAGACCTATGCCTAGGATTTAACCCTTCTGGCAATTCCATCTTTGTGTCATCATTCCCACTCCCGGGGTCACAACTCTGGCAGAGATTTTTTCCTTCCATCTGCTTAGACATGTTGCTAAGCCTGCCACCAATTCCACTGGCTGTGAAGTCTTCCAGAGGAGGCTTTGTCCTTTGCTTTTCACATTCCTACATCCTATAAGGGTTCATGCCACCTGTTTTCAATAAATTTTTATTTATGAGATAAAAAAGTTTAATGTCTATAATGGAAGTGTGTATTCATTGGGGTATTTGTATCACTGGCCAATGTTCCCATCACTCACTATTGTCCAATTTGAGCATGGTATTTTGTACAAACAGATAAGAGTCAGGCTAATTAATTTTAACCACCTCAATAAGTTTCCAATATCAAAACAAAAATCTTTTCTAATATACGACCTTTCCCAATGAATTGCTAATCTTTCAATAATTGAGCCTTATTAGTACACATGTCAAGTCAACTCTTTGAGAAATGTCAGGCATCTCAAATAAACAGGTATCGTCCCAATGGTATGACAATGTCAGAAAAGGAGGAAATGAGTATACAGACATGTCCTAAGGAAGAAAATATAAATTAACAATGACTTTATCAAGATTCCACAAAGCAAACAGATTTAATAATCACCTTTAGCCACTTCTCTCTATACAGAAGCACTATCTCTTCCTGGTATCTTTTTAATTAAATAGTCTCTACACAAAATCAATAATTAGTCACTCTGAAGACAGCTGAGGGATTTTAAGGTCGGTACAAGTCATAAACATTCAGCTTTGCCAAGTCAAACCAAATTACTGAATAAATTATAAAGGAAGTTCAGAGTTGGGAAGGGTGGATCTACGGAACTAAAAGGCTCTAATTTGTATTGGCTCTTTGTAGGCAATTTTGCCAATACAAAATACACACCTTAACAAATAATACACTGAAGATAAAAAAACTACTTAATACCATTCAAAACATTGCTTTAAAAGTAATTTTCTTGATTACCTTCCTTCTTGAAAAGTTTGTAGGGTTAAGTGAAACAACTATTTATTACATATCTATTCTACACCAAGCATCATGCAAGGCAATTTTCATAAATGTTTTCTTATATGTAGAAATTGACATCAGAGATTATAATTGCACAATTTGGAAAGCAGCAAAATGATTATGGTAAAGGAGAGACAACTTTCCTCATGTCATATAATTATCAGTGGACAGAGCTGGAATTTGTTTCCAAGGATATTTGCCACAAAAACTAAGTGTTTTCTTCTAGCTAATCAGATCAAGAGAATCTATGAATAAATTAGTAAATAAATGAATAATTTTATAAATCTGCACTACTTTAGACATAGTGAAATAATTACTTAATTGAATTACTCTTTAAAATACTGCTATAGGAATTTCAAACAATAAATGTGTATGATTCCCCAAGTGACTATAATTCATTATCAATAATTATCAATTCAAGGATCATTGCTTTATGCATCTTTGATTTATTTTGAGGCAAATTCTAGCCATATAATTTTATTTTTATTATAGCTTCCTCTGTACAACATAAGGTCTTATACATTTTTAAACACTCATAGTATCATGTTCATATATTAAATATTAATTTGTTAACATTAAGTATATATTCAGTGTCCAAAATCTGTAGTTAATCCATTATTATTGCATGTCTTTTTTTTTAAGAGATTGAGAGGGTTAGTGAGAAAGAGAGAGAGAGAGAGAGATAATTAATTTTATTTAGTTTTTCCTGTGGTTTTCATTTCTCTGACACTTAATTGTGCTTAGTTGTATATGTGATGCTGGGGTTTTAACCCAGGTCCTCGCATTTGGCAGAAAAGCACTGTAACCACTGGTCCATCGCTCTAGCCCCTGGTATTGTATTTCTAACACTATAGTTTTTGTTCACCTGAATCCATAAAAAGCAAAATATGTTATTCTTTCCATATGCTTTCTCTTTTTTTCTCTCTCTTGCCTTTCTTCCTCCTTTCTTTTCTTGCTTTTTATTTTTTCAGAACCAGGTCATTTACCCTGTAATTTCCTAGTGAAATTTTCTCATCACACAGCATGATCTCATTTAACATAAATCTCTGTGTTCCATATTTCCTATCAGCAAGTAGGTCATTTGGATAATGCTTTGTTGCAGGTGCCTTCCTGTTCATTATAGGATGCTTAGTTAGCAGCATTTCTGGCGTCTATTCAGTAGATGCTACTAACACAGACCATACAGTGCTGCAAAATGGTGACTTTCTGGTTATATCCATCCCTCTGTATTTTAATTAAGTTGGGATAATTCGATGAAGAGAGTATGTCCCTTTTAAATTATTTGTTTAGCCTGAGACGCAGTTTGTACAAAAAGGAGAGGATAATGTTTCAACATTTTTCTGTTACCAGTGCACCCGATGTTATTCAAAGAAAACCAGAACACACTGAAGATTTTATTTTGTTCTCATAATAATGAGCTGTTTGATCAAATCACATTACATAAATTTAAGTCCATAACAGTTTTTGCCCTATGATGAAATGATCTTACCTTTGCACAGTACAGCCTCTTTAGTATGACCCTGGAAGGCTATTTTAACATGACTCTGGCTGTCTTCCTTTATGCTTTTCTATAAAGAGATAATCCAGGATCAACTTTTTAAATTCCTATTTAGGCACAGAATCAGACACTTCTCCAAAGAGCTCCTATTGCTTTTCTTAAAAAAAATAATATTACTTAACTTGTATTAATTATATTTCATTTCTTTGATTTCTATAGATTCTTGTTCACATGGCTTAGTTGGGATATCAAGAAACTGGAAAAGTATTCACTTTTGCAAGCATGATTTTATCAGTTCCTCTAAAAGGTAAAGACATTGAAGACATGGTACATGTTACTCATTCTAAAACCCTCAATAGTCAATTGAGTACCCAGTGAAGAGTTGGCATCTCAAAATTGCTGTTGTGCAAAGAAACGAATGATTTCTAGTAAATAAACATCTGCAAAAAAAAATCTGTGCTAGCTCAGATATCAAATGCACATATTTTCACAAACTTTCTCTTTTTTCTTCCCTGGCATTCAATATAGAATACAAAGAAAACCAACATTTCATAAAGTACATAAATCTTCTTTATTAAAGGCACCAAAAATAAATTAAGCAGAGTGGCTATGATTTTAAGTTAAAAATAAAGCTATCTGTCCACATTAAAAAAGAATAAGAGTCAAAGAAAATCACATTAATTTGCACTACCTGTAGAACAAATTAGCAAATGTTGTGACCATCTGTGAAAGACACCAGTGCCACATAACACATGAAATTATTTAATGTGTTAAATCCATTTAAAATGTTTGTATCCTGTTAGTTCTAACATAATTACTATGTTAATTTCTGTGTGTTTTGCATATTAAATGGAGCGCACTCTGGGAAGCTAATGGCCACTATGTCAGCTTTTTTATTAAATCACAAAATAAACATGCACCATCCTGCTTCAGAAGATAAATAGCTTAGTATTTCTTCCAGAGTTTAAATATTGGGTACGCTTTGAAGATTTGACTTCTTTTTGGGGTGGCAATGAGCATTTATGGGCTTGAAGAGTGCTCAGAATCTCCTGGAGGCAAGAGTACTTGCAGCAAGAATGAATTCAAAAGTTTCATCTTTATTTTTCAGCCTTCGTGTTGAGTATTGCAGTTATAAAAATGTCCAAAAGATATTTATAGCATACTTCCAAAGAGAACTAAAGGTATAAGGAGATGGGGCAGGAAAATATAAAGCCCGCTTCCTTAGTGGAAATCATTTCTATCAGATTTGATATAGCGTGAGAAGCAAAACAAGTCCAGAGTGCTCAGCTTTGAAGCAGAAGTCCCAGAAAGGCTGATCAGGCAGCACTGGCTTATTCTGACTCTAGGCAGAATATGATTCTTATCCAATTCTGCCTAGAGTCAGAATAAGCACATCAGTTAAGTAAAAGAAAAACAAAATCATGCCAATACAAAATCAAAAGTAATACTAACATCAAAAAGTCCTGTGGACTGTGGTGGGCTCTCTCCAGTGGGCTCACCTTCTTCCTCTCCAAATAACCTCGTCACCAGCCTGATTTGCACACTATGATGCATGCTTGGCCCTGTGGACATTTCACATCAAGGTCACTATTCAGAGGGTGCAGACTTTGTGGTCTGTTTTTCTTAGTCTCTTCTAACATCTGGGTAAGTATTTTGGATTTTTTTTAGCTAGGAAAAAAATGCTATTATGGGAACTCTAATTGACTTATTTAATATCAGCCCCATTAAATATATGTTGTGTCATTACAGGAATGTTGCTTTAATGCTGAATCTTCATTTGCATTTGTATTAAATGCACACAATACAAACCTATCATATATCAAATTCAGTCTCAAGTGAAATAATTTATGTAAAGAACAATGATCTGTTTTTGGCATATTTTGGTGTGTGTTTTATATGTATATAAATTATACATAGTTAAGTATTAATAATTTACTCATTAATAATGGTAATTTCAGTGGGATAGAAATGCTTATCTTTGGTCTTGAACAGCCTCCAAGCTGAAGGGCCAGCTCAAGCCTCTTCTAGTCTGGGATCCAGCATGTGCCCAGGACAAACTGAAGGAGGATCCTTGCCTGGAGCAGCCTCTGCCCACACAATGCATGATGATCTCATCTGGACCTCTTCTGGTCCTGTCCTGGCAGGGGCCAAGGACACCCAGGTGTAGGACCTCCATGTGGAGCAGCCCCCTCCCAGCTGATGGGCCAGCCCATGCCTCTTCTGGTCCTATTCTGGCAGGCACCCAGGATAACCCAGTTTTCAGATGAGTGACCTTTAACCTAGATCCAAAAGGTGGAGAAAAATAAAAGTACAGGCAGAAACAGCTTTCTGGAAAAAGGTGATCATCAAAGGGATTTGCTGTCTGACCCAGCCTTTTATCTTGCAAAGAAGAACCACCTAGAGACCTACCTTGCTTTACTAGAGGGAATCTCAATTCAGAGATCCAGTAGAAGCTCTTCTGAAATGAAGAATAAAATTAGAACAAGTTTCACTCCAAATCCACAACTCCCTACCAAGAACTTACAGATGGGGGGATGAAAAGGTAGGAAAAATTATCAGTGATCTGATTACTAAAAGGGACAATGAACTAAAAGAAGATGTAATAAAGGAACAAGTTGAGAAAAGTCAAGAGATGAAAATCCCTTTAATGAAAGAAATAGACATAGTGAAAAAAGGAGTAAAAGCTGAAATCTTCAATCAATCACATCAGAGGAACAAAGGAAGAATTTAATAATAGACTAACTTCTATGTAAAACAGAACCTCAGCTGTTGAAGAAAGAATATCTGACAATGAAGACAGACTGAGTAAGCTTGAGAGCACTTTTAAGGAAGAGGGAAAAAACTCAAATAGAATTAGCAGAATTTTCAAAATGTCTGGGATGAAATCATATAAAACAATATATGGGTAATTGTGATACAAGAAGAAATTGAAACACTAATGAATGACATAAAGAAAATTCTAAATGAAATAGTTAAAGAAAATATTCTATATAAAATAAAATCAGATATGCTCATGCAGGAAGCATATAGGACACCCAATAGGCCTAATCAAAAGAGAAGTTCAACAAGACACAACATATTCAAAATGTATAACAGGAAAGAACATTAAAAGCTACAAGGAAGAAATGCCAAATCACATTCAGAGGCAAACTAATAAAGATCATATCTGATTTTTAAGTTCAGACTTTAGAAGTAAGGAGATTCTGGAAGGAGATATTTCAACATCTGAGACTGTTGCTAAGAACACTATATCCAGCAAAATTCAGCTTCAAATTCAATGTGGAAATAAGAACTTTCCATGATTAAATCAAAATTGCAGCATTCACAAACAGAAAATCAGCATTACAAAGAATCCTCAAAGAAGAACTTCAGATAAAAGAACAAACACTCCTCATAACCCACAAACAGAAGAAATTCAATAAAAGTACACACGATCAAAACACAACCAAGAAAGTACAAAGCTCACTAATAAAACATGATTATGATGAACCACAACCATATAACTATCCTGTCACTGAATACGGATGGACTCTATGCATGAGTCAAAAGACATGAATTAGTGGCTGGATCAAAACACAAGTGCAACAAAATGCTGATTACAAGAGACCCACCCTACAGCCAATGCTATCCACAGATTAAGAATGAAAGGATGGAAAAAAATCTACCGGACGTACAGCCTAAAAAAGCAAGCTGGAGTTGTAATACCTACATCTGACACAGTAGATTTCCAACATAAATTAATCAAAACAGATAAAGAAGACCACTACATTGTACTAAAGGCAACAATGTAAAAGAAAGATACAACCATAGTAAATATATACTCTCCAAACACCAACACCTCCAAATATGTGGAAAAATTACTTCATGACAGAAAACCACTTGTGAAGCTCAAAATGATAATACTGGGAGACTTTAATAGTCTTCTATCACAAATAGACAGATCATCAAAAAATAAAGAAATCTCCAGTCTAAACAACTCCATAAATCAAGTGGATTTAACAGACATCTACTAAATATTCTACCTCAAACCATCTGAGTATGCCTTCTTCTCAGCAGTTCATGGATCCTTCTCAAAAATAATCAAAACTCTAGTTCAAAAAGGAAATACCAGCAAATATAAAAAAAGTAGAAATTCTTCCATGTATCCTATCAGACTATGATGCCATGACCCTAGAAATTAACAGCAAAAATCATAACAGTAAACACCTATATACATGGAAGTTAAATAAATAAGCTTATGCTTCACCTCAAATCCCTTTATAAGGAAGAACACTCTAAGTCCAAGCCAACAAAAGACTAGAAATAATCAAGAACAGAGCTGAATTCAATGAAATCAAGAAAAAAATAATAAAAAGACTCAACAAAAGAAGCTAGCTCTTCCAAAAAAAATAATTAAATTGACAGACTCTGAGCTATTATCACTAAAAGAAGGTGAGATATGAAATAAATCAACAAAATCACCAAAGAAATGGGGGTGATTATGACTGACCTCATGTAAATCAAATGGAGTATTAGAATACATTTTGAAAAATATACTCCTCTAAATTAGATAATCTGGAAGACATGGAAAAATTTCTAGGCACATACAACATCCCCCAATTGATGCAGAATGATATTGAAATTCTAAACAGCCCAATAGCAGGCAGTGAAATCCACAGATCAATTAAAAGCCTTACAAATAAAATGAACCCTGGACTTGATGGTTTTGCTGGAGTTTTACCACAACCATAAGGAGGAGGTAACACTTCTCTTTATTAAACCTACTCCAAGAAATTAAAAAGCAGGAAACTCTCCAAAACACTTTACATGAGGCTACCATAATTCTGATACCAAAACCCAACAAAGACATCAGTAAAAGAAAATTATAGACCAATAACCCTGAAAAACATTGACACAAAAGTCCTTAATAATGTTCTAGCAAACTATATTTAAAAAACATCAAAAACATAATTAATTTGATCAAGTGGGCTTCAAGGGATGCAAGGCTGGTTCAACATGCACAAATCAATAAATGTGATCAGAACTTAAACAGAATTAAGGACAAAAACCATATGATCATCTCAATTGATACAGAAAAGTCTTTCAATAAAATCCAGTACCAATTTCTATTCAAAACTCTAGAGAAAATAAGGATCAAAGGATCCTGTCTTAATTTTTTGAAGGTCATATATGCCAAATCCTCAGTTTATATCAGATTAAATGTAGAAATGTTGAAAACATTTCCACTAAACTCAGAAGCAAGACAAGGCTGCTCACTGTCACCATTTTACTTAACGTACTCCTCAAGAGAAGTGAAGTAAGAGAAGTAAATGAAAGGGGTAGGAATAGGAAGATAGAAAGCCAAGTTATCCCTTTTTGCTGAAGACGTGATCCTATATCTGGAAGACCCCTCAAAAAAATCCACCAGAAAACTTCTTGAGATCATAAACAGGTTTAGCAAATTGACAGGCTATAAAATCAATACTCATAAATCAATAGCTTTCCTGTAGGCTAAAATTAATAGGGCAGAAGAGTAAATTAAGACATCAGTCCCATTCACAATATCCTCAAAGAGAATGAAATACTTGGTAATTAACCTAACAATGGAAGTAAAAACCCACTATGATGAAATTTATTGAACATGGAAGACAGAAATTAAGGAAGTCCTGAGAAGATGGAGAGATGTTCCATGCTCTTGGTTAAGCAGAATCAATATAATTAAAATGGTCATTCTACAAAAAGTGCTATACAGATTCAATGCAATCCCCATCAAGATACTACTGTCATTCTTATAAATATAGGAAAAAAACAATTCTCAAATTCATTTGGAACAACAAGAAACCCAGAATTGCCAAAACATCATTAAGCAAGAAAGATAAAACAGGTGTTTTCTCAATACCAGATCTAAAATTATACTGGAGAGCTGTAGTAACAAAAACAACATGGTACTGTGATCAAAATAGGAATGAGCACCAATGGAATAGAACTGAAGACTGATAGAAACCCACAAATCTTTAAACAACTGATATTTGATAAAAGTATCAAAATATAACATGGAGGACAGACAGCAAATTCAACAAATGGTGCTGGACAAACTGGTCAGCCACTTGCAGACAATTGAAATTTGATCCTTATCTCTAACCTTGCACAAAAATCATATCAGAATGTATCAAGAAACTAGGAATTAAACCAATTAGCATACAAATGCTAGAAAAAAAGTAGAACCAACACTCTAGCATGTGGGAGTAAGCAACCACTTCCTCAAAACGACTCCTGAAGAGAAATGTCAAGAATGAATGAATGTGATCTTTTTTTCAGCCAAGGAATTGGTCAAAACTGTCAAGAGAGTATCTATAGAATGGAAAATAATCATGGCCTGTGATTCCCAACAGGGAACCAATGTCTAAAATTTACCAAGCACTCAGAAAATTTAATGCTCCAAACACAAACAATCCAATCAATAAAATGGTCCAGAGAGCTGAACAGAACTTTTCAATAGAGGAAATAGAGAAAGACAATGAATGCAGAGAAAGTGTTCTAAATCACTAGTAATCAGATAAATGCAAATCATAACTACTGATAAATGCAAATCATTAAGATATCAGCTCACTCCAGTCACAGTGCCAGAGATGAAGAATACAAACAGTAACAGATGCTGGAGGGGTTGTGGGGAGATAGGAACACTAGCACACTGTTTGTAGACCTGCAAACTGGCATAGCTGCTCTGGAAAGCTGTGTGGTGACTCCTCAAAAGTTAGGGTTAGTTCCACAATAAATCCCAGTTATGCCACTTCTGGATATTTTCCCAGAGGAGGTAGAATCAACACATTATAGCAACATAGCAATATCGGTGTTCCTAGAAGCTCAATTTACAATAGATAAATTATAGAATCAATCCACATGCCTCTGAAAAGCTCTGGTACATATGTTCAATGGAGTTCTATTCATCTATTAAAAACAACAATATTGTGGTCTTTGAAGGCAAATGGATGGCGGTGGAAGAATTCATGCTGAGACAGTTAGCCAAACCCAGAGAATCAAGGGCCAAATGTTTTCTCTCAGGTTTGGAGGCTAGAGCTAAACCAAGGCTTGGGTGAAAGGTAGTCAGACTCATGTATTAGACCCTCCAAAGGCATAGCAACACATAATCTAGGGGAACCATAGATATGTAGGTGGGTGAGGGAGGAGGGGAAAGGCTGGGTGGGAGAGGGAGGTAGAATAGGAAGGGATGTAGGGAGACAATAAACAATGTAGCTTTCTCTTTACCCCTCTGAGAAGTAACATAATACTTATGCAATCATATATCATATATATATATATACATACATATATATATGTATATATAAATATGTACACACACAAACACATATGTATGTATGTATAGAGAGAGAGAGGGAGAGAGAGAGAAAGAGAGATTTAGTATTATGTTTAAGACTTATAGCTATGATTTAGGATCAAATGCGTGCCATATTGTTACTTTAAACACACTTATAAGCACACTTATGATTGTACAACAGTTCAACTTAATAAAAATGTAAAATAATAATCAATTAGTTAAAAGGCTTATTTTTTTTTGTTTGTTTGTTGGGTTGGTACTGAGGATTGAACTAAGGGATGCTCCAATACTGAGTTACATCCCTAGCAGTTTTATTTTTTATTTTGATACAGTGTCTTGCTAAATTGCTAAGGCTGGCCTCTAACTTTTGATCCTACTCTGCCTCCTGTGTCTCTGATAGGCATGCACCAGTGCACCTGGCTTGGTTTTATTTTTTAATGCTAGGCAGAAAAATAATGAGTGCAATCTTAGCGTCTAACCCTAAAAGAAATGTGTTAATAATATTATTATAATAATATCAGCATATTTTATTAAATTTTAATGTGCTTCTAAAGTATAAAAATTAACTTTTTCATTTTATATTTAAAATTTTATTATTTAAATAATGTATTCATTTTTTTTTTACCATTTTCAAACACATTTTACATGTTTTGCCCTTGGGTCTTAGAAAGAAATCCTGAGTGATGGCATATTGACAAGTTTCAATATATGTAATAATTGGTATCCTGAAATCCAAAATGTTGAAGTCATCAAAGAAAGCAGGTCAGTGATAAAGTGAGGGCCAAGGACAAGGACTTCTTGTACCTTCCAGCATCAGATGATCGTTTTCCTTAGGAGAGTAGAGAATTAACTAGATTTTTTTTTTTGAAGACAGAAGGAAAGAGAGAGAGAGAGATACAGAGAATCAATTTTTATTGAGTTTTTCGCATTGCTTTCATTGCTCTGAATCTTAGCTCTATATGTGGTGCTGGGGTTTAAACCTGTGTACTTGCACATGCCGGGGGAAGCGCTGTAACCACTGAACCACCACTCCAGCTCGTTTTTGATTGTTTTCACTGGAAGAATCTCCAAACTTCAGCTTTCAAAATTATTTTCATCTCTAATGCCTGCAATAAAGTTAAAACATATATAGGTTTCCATAAAATTTGCACATAAAATTGTCTAAAAGACTTTACATTCATAAAAATGTATTAATTTTTGTTAACTCAGGATCATTATGGTTTTCATAATGCTTACCCTCAGCTTTGATGAAGTGGTCTCCATTGGTCATCACATCCTCAAAGTGGTTACTTGAAGATGTGTGCTAAAGACTCCCCAAACTCCTGGATGCAAAATTAACCAGTGTTCCCAAAGTTTTCTTTGCAGTTTCCATGACTCCATTTTTATCCAAGTTTTTCTATTAAAATTTTGTGAGGACATTACTCAGTTGTATGCCTTTGGCAAAGTCAACCAATTTCTTAATAATCCCCTGGTGCTATGAAATGGGAGAAATATAGTACCTGTTCTATTGCATCTGTTGAAAGGTTTCAGAAGATAAATTTGACCAAATATCCAGCACAAGATGTAGCACTTTGTAAATTCTTAACACATGGGGGGATCCTTCATGTCTGTATCCCAGATTTATTTACCAATGGGATGTTTAAAAAATTGAATAAATAAATGATTTTATTTGTTGTTCATCAGAAATTTTTGAGTGAGTAAATTTTCCACAAATTACTGACTGCATTAATCTGATCAAGATCAGCGTAATAGTAAATAATATCATACAAGGTATATTTTTTCTGCACCTATGTCCAATTATTTTAGAAAACAAGTTTACCTTGATCTTCTCCCCTGTTGCTTTAGCAAATTCCTTTTTCTCCTGTGGAGGTATTCTCTTCCAGAAGCACAGGGTTAAAATTAAGGTCAGTCTGAACAGATCCTCATATTTCACCTGTGCTCTTGCCCCACTGACCATGAACCAAATCTCAGCACTAAATAATGTGTCCTCTGGAAACATTATTTCCCATGAGCCTTTTTGGTATCTCACATAAATAAGTCCCGGGCAAATATATCCTACTGGTGGCTCAGACAGAACAGTATTCTGAATAAATGCAGCTTTGGTTCAAATTGGAAATATTCTCTAAAAATTTTCAATTTATTTACAGAGTGATGCTCAGTATTCATGACGCAACATGCTCATAAAATCTATAGGTCAACCACTTGCCTGTGTCAGTCTGGGACCAAGGGCATTCTTGGGATAGGGAGCAGTCAGTACTAAAATCAGGAAAGTTAGAGGCAAGCCAAAACAAGTAGTCTGTATCAGGTGCTTGAAATCTATAAAAGAAAAAATAAGAATGATGCTATAAGAATATACATGTACACATAATAAAATTAACAAAATATACTGTAAGCAAAAAGAAAAAAATACTACTATATTTAGCTCCTGTACATTCTAGGTATATGATTAGATGTGAAATTCATATCAAATGAATCAAAATATGCATAACAGTGATCCTTCACTCATAAAGTATGGCTGGATTTGTTTTACTTTCATTTTCCATTTTTTGTTTTCATGAATACTGACTCTATAAAGAATAACATATAAAATAGATTTAAATGTAGATGTATTTATGTTGGAAGTGGCCATGAAGTAAGGAGCTTCTTTGTACAACATTTAGCATCATTAACTGAATTACTTGTTTATTATTTACCTCTTACACTCTGTTGCATTTTCCCCAGGATGTGATCTCATTGAGGATGGAGACTTTTTCTAGTATTCCAAGTACTGAATGATGTTAAAAATTTCAAAAAGGCATACTTCATTATTTGAAAATGTCATAGGTGATATAAATCAGATTCATCTATATCATCACCTTATAAGCTGCAAAATTCAGATGGATATGTAATCATTGCTAATGTTTTCTGTTCAGCCACACACTGCTTATCTCTGTCATCTTATTTTCCACTGACTGAAATATTTATCCCTGTATTACATTTGCTTCAGTTCATTTTCTCTAGATCCTTGAAAGGCCTTCAGATGACTCAGAGCTATGCTAAAAGGAAGAGACATCACAGAGTTCAACTTCTGATGAACTGAGGATTCTAATTCAGAGACCTGGCATCGACAGCCCTTCAATACTGGAAGCTTCTCAGTCTTGCCTGTGTTCACTCCATTTGACAGTAGGGCCAGGGTCAACCACATGGAGTTCCTCTCTTTCCATTTATGGCCTATGCTAACTTGCTTGGGCACAAGATGTGACAACTGCATTACCTCTTTCTTTGATCACTTCCAACAAAGAAAACTATTCCATGACATGTCTTCTGTGTGCCAGCCAAAAATGGTCACTCTTTGTCCAAGTTCATTATAATACACAATATGCTAAATTGAAATTATTTCAATCAAGTCATTGACTATGATCTCTATGAATGGAGGAATGTTCAAGGGAATCTTTAAAATCTCAACAATCTTTAAAACTCTTGACTGGTACAGATATAGAACTAAGCATATATTTATTAAATAATAATGTAATCACAAGGTTCTATAAAATATTAAGTGGACTAAGGTATTAATTGTAAGGGTCAAAAACACTAGAAATCTTAAGTATTTTATTTTCATTTTGTTCATCTTTTCATTTTAATTATTTTTAAAAATGATTACCTATTCAATCAATTATTAAGAGTTGAACTATCATTATTACAGTTTAAGTATATAAGAACAATTTAAGTATACCTTATTGCAATTTTTATTTGTAAAATAAAAATTTTCATTTGATTATTTTTTATTAAATTCCCTTCGAAGAAATTTTAAGATATGAAACCAGACAAAAAAGAAGAAAGTTGCACATGGCTTTTATATTTTATTTCTGGAAAACTTGCTGCACAAGATCAGGTTTTCAATGTGTTTTCATTGAATTTCCCTATGAAGTAAGCTGTCACATGGACTAGACATGGTAAAGCTTTTGCAATCTCCTTTTAACACTGACTCTTCAAATTTAAAGTAGTGCCATAACTATTTTAGACATCAACCTTAGATTTCAGACAGGTAAAGTTTTACATGAAGATGTAGTATTGAGTTTTATAGAAGTGATATTAGTGTCAGCAGGGTCTGTTTCCTCACAACTGTTCTAAATTTCCTATATTCCATAAGATTTAAAGGTGACCGTGTCACATATCAACAGTGGCCTTGGGCAAGCCAACAGAACTATGCAAGCCTCAGTCAGTTCTTTTGAAAATTCTTGCAAATAGCACCTCCAGTGCAAGGTTCCCTGAAGATAAACAAGACAATATAGATTTATCACAGAGTGCCTTTTCTCAAGGAATATGAGTTTATTTCTTTCATCCATTTGTTCTTGGAATTTTATACTCTCGCCCTCCCCCATGAATGTTCTTTCTATATCTTCTCTGCCTGGAATTTGCTGCTTCTTATCTGCTATTCAGAAAGACAAACCCTTGGCTAATCTCTCTTATAACTTGACTAAGAAGTGCTATTTGTTCTCTGGTGTCTCCTCTGTCTTCCAAGGCTCATTATTAAGCTCAGTGTGGGTGAGATGTGTGACATATTTCTGTGAATATTCTATTTTGTTTCTTTTCTATGCTATCTAGATTAGTCTTTATTACTTCAGAATATAGTTACTATCAGAAAAATGATATACACTATTTTTTCAAATATTATTTCTTATATCCTGATCCAGTTTGTATTCCCACGAAATGGCATATAAATGGCTCCTTTCTGGCCTGTTAGTATGTTTTTAGAATTTTATTTTTTTCTTTTATTTTTGAACAATCATACAAGTTTTTAACAAAATAATATAAAATGTGTATAGTTTTTGGATATTAGATTTACCCCCAGGAGTGCCCCCCCAATTACCTAACCTTATCCCTCCCTTCCCCTTTCCGCAATATCTCTAAAAAAGTATTAGGTTGTATAACATTACACCTTATCTTGAACAAACACATGATAATAGACCACCTTTCTCAATGGCCAGGGATTAAGTCCAGCCTCCACAGATGAGTGGAGACATTCGACCCTTGGTTCTCTGGGTTAAGCTGATTTTACTCAGCATAATTTCTTCCATAGCCATCCATTTATCTTCAAAGGCTACAATATCATTGTTTCTAATTGCTGTGTAAAATCCCATGATATTATATGTACCACAGTTTTTGGATCCATTCATCCAGTGAGGGACATCCGGGTTGTTTCCATAGTCTAGCAATAGTAAATTGAGCTGCTATGAACATAGATATTGCTGTGTCACTATAATGTGCTGATTCTAAATCCCCTGGAAAAATACCCAGGAGTGGAATAGCAGGATCATATAGTGATCTCATCCCTAGTTTCTTGAGGATTTTCCACACTGCTTTCCAGAGAGGCTGTACCAGTCTGCAACTCCACCAACAGTGTGTTAGTGTGCCTATCTCTCCACCGCCCCTCCAGCATCTATTATTGTTTATTTTCTTCATTTTTGCCATTCTGACTGGCGTAAGGTGATATCTTAATGTGGTTTTCACTTGCATTTCTCTGATTACTAGTGATTTAGAGCACTTTCTTATGTTATTCATTGGCTTGATCAATGTCCTCTTTTGAGAAGTTTCTGTTTAGCTCTTTGGCCCATTTGTTAATTGGGCTGTTAGTGTTTTTGTAGTTGAGATTTTTGAGGATTTTGTAGATTCTGGATATGAGACCCCTGTCAGAGGAATTATAGCCCATGATTCTCTCCATTTCCGTAGGAAACCTCTTGTCTCTTCTGATTGTTTCCTTGGCAATACAAAAGCTTTTTAGCTTTATGGCATCCCATTCACTGATTTTTGACTTTACTTCCTTCTCTTTAGGAGACATGTTGAGAAAGTCTTTGCCTACTCCCAAATGCTGAAGTGTTGGACCTAATTTGTCTTCCATCAGTTGCAAGGTACCTGGTTTAATTCCTAGCTCCTTGATCCATTTTGAGAATTTTATTTTTGAAAATTAGCTGTTAAACTGTGGCAGTTCTGAACTATAAAATAAGCATGAACACACACATACACACACACACACACACACACACACAAACACACACACACATGCACAAACACACTTCACAAATAATAGAAATTAAAGTCCAGAATTGGGAACAAATTTGATTGAGGACACAAAATCATTTACAAACTTTTTGGTTTGTTTGATTATTTTGATACTAGGATTGAATCTAGGGCATTTAACCACTAAGCCACATCCGTGCCTTTATAATTTTTCAGTTTGAAACAGGATTGTGCTAAGTTCCTTAAGACCTAAATTGCTAAGGCTGGCTTTGAATTTGTGATTTCTCCTGCCTCAGCCTTCTGAGCTGCTGGGATTACAGGCATGTGCTCTCGTATCTTGATCTTTCTAATTTATTGAAGAAAAGCACTATTACTTTCAGTGCGTTTAGTAGTATGCACTGATAATGGTCAACTTATGTTCTAATATCCCGTAAGGTTTCTAAAGGACTATTTATCTTCATAACGGGACACAGAAATTAAATCCATTGGTTTGTTGAGTCAGACAGATATTAAAAGCTAATGTCACTCTTTCACCATTCAAAAATAAAGTTAACATCTACTATGTGTCAAATATTATCATTTAAGACACTGGGAATATACTGGTAAGCAATACTGAAAAGAAATCCCTATTCCCAAGGGGCTTCAAATCTAGCAATTTTGAAAAATAATGGAACAAGTAAATAAATGAATAGATCAGCTTTAAATATGTGAGTTAGGGAAAACTCTGAAAAATGACTTTTAAGTTGATAAATAAAAGTAGAAAAGGTGTGTGGTTTATATGATTCTGGGAGAGGTGAATCTCAGAGATGAGACAGAGAGGAGGAGGAGAAAGTATGTTCAACAGTACTGAATCTTGAGTCTCTTAATTATCAGTTCATTGCTCTGTCCCCAATCATTGCTGACTTCTTTCTCACCTCTGTTTAGAGAAGGCATTTTTAGACAATCTTCTATTTATTTGAATCCAAATATGTTGATACTTCAGATGTGACACTGCAAGGACCTATTCCATGTGTAACATGCCATCAGGTTTTCTGTGTATCCACGATAGTGCAAGTTAGCAGAAGAGACACTTTTCATTGTTTCCCCTCTTCCCACCCAGTGTGTTAACTGCTAGAGATTCTGGAACTCATCATGGAGGATATGTGGAAATTCACTGTTTGTATGCTTGCCTGGCCAATTGTCTTTTTACTTTGTTCTGGCCCGATGTTTCCTTTCTGTTTTAGTCAAGTTTTTCACCAATGTGACTAAATAACTTAATAATAAGAATTTTAAGAGGAAAACTTTATTTGGGGGTTCACAGTTTCGTAGCTCTCAGTCCATAGAAAGATGTCTCCATTCCTCTGCGCTCAACATTATCTCAAAAGAGCGTGGCAGATGGAAGCAGTTCACATAAACATCAGGAAGCAGAGAGAGAAACTCCACACCAGATGCAAAATACAAATTTGAAAGTCATACCCTCAATGACCCAACTTCTCCAGTCATACCCTCCCTTCCTTCAGTTGCCTATTAATCCCTATAAGGAAAATAAATTGCTGATTAGGTTAAAGCTCTCATAACGCAATCATTTCATCTTAGTCTTCCTGCAGTGTTACACATGAGGTTTGGGGGACACCTCACATCCAAACCATAGCTCTCTCCAACTAATTCCAGCCTCATTGGGTCCCCCCAGGGCAGTTCCTTCTTTCTATTGAACTTCCATTCTTCAAGACCTAAGCTCCTATTCTAGTACCTTCCACAAGGTAGACATTCAAAGAATAGTTTATCATTTTTTCATCTTTTTTATAATTTCAAAAGAAGAAATGGAAGCAAGTTGGTTTACAATCTATATTAATTTTTTTTGAAACATTTATTTGGGAGGCTTAGCCTTTCTCAGGACTGTATTAGTGAAGACCAACACTCCATAGAGTCTTATTTCCCTTCTTCTCAATTTACAAAGCATTTTATTGAACCCAACCCTTTGAATCTGTTGCTGATTCCTGTTCATATCCTTTCATGCTCATATCCATCTTTCTTTCAAGCAAAATTTAAATATCACTTCTTCTGTTATCAGTTCTTAATTCTGTATTCTTCCTCAAAATCCCCATTAACATGTTGCACCTGAACATGTTATGTTCATAGCATGTGTCAACTCCCACTTTGTGTCAGTATTATGTATCTTAACTCTTCTACAGTTCTAAGTTCCTTGATTACTGATTCCATCTCTGAATTCTCCAAAGAATCCATCTCTCTGGAGAAGAACATGAGATTTGTACTAGTTCAGGACTGGGTTCAATTTTTTTCTACCTCCTTCCTTAAAAGAAAAACCCAGTGTTGTTTGCTCTGGAAGTTTCAGTTTTATTAACTGAAAAATAAGTGTGCTATAATATCCAACTCATATGAAGAAATATTTAACCTCTATTAACTTTAGGTTGAAATAAAAATAACTTTAATTTTAGCTATAAAATTTGAAAAAAATTATGCTTTCACCTTTTAAATTCATTTCAGAAATTAAATGAGACAATGTGTACAAAGTTCTTATTGTACATACTTCTCAGCACAAATTAATTGCTCAATAAATATAATTTGTTTATTTTGTGTTTGATCTCATTAGTTTTGTACATCAATCATAATATCTCACATATGGTAAGAACTCACCAAACACTATATGTTTACTATTGTAGTAAGTACTCAAATATTTATAAATGATAGTTATGCTTGAATTATGTGATAAGCTCTGTACTTCACATTGGTAATACTAAAGTGAATACAAATGATAAAGTTACTGCCAAAGAAATTTATAATTTAGCCAATAAAATATATAATAAACATATACATACATATATATATCACATTTAAATATATATACATATATATATATAAAACATTTAAAATATGTTGAATGAATAAAGCTACATAAATGTTGGATTTTATGAGTAAAAACATAACACTGAAAAGTCATAGTTTCCCATACAGGTTCTGAGTCAGAAATGCTATCCTATAGCAAAAAAAAAAAAAAGTTTTCTTCATTTCTTTTTAAGAAACATGAGTTTTTCTATAGGTGATAAAACATCAAATTGAGTAAACCAGGCAGTTTGTACATTTGGCTCAAAAAGCAATAAATTCAAAGGATGCAAAACATGTTTACTGGGCAAAATTCTCTCTGAGAACTAAAATGAAATGGATGAAGGCTCATTCCTGGCAGTTTTCCTCACTTTTTTATTGCTTATACAAACTGCTTTTGCAAGATATACTTCGGACAACTGAATTATGAGCCTTAACTTTAGAAGTATTCATCAATTTATCTTCTACAACTCAACAGGATCTGACCAGGAGCCAAAGTCATAATTCAGCTGTTATAAACACATAATATCAAGAGGTAAAAACCTTCCTGCTAATGAAAACTTGGAAAGCACAATTCTGTAGAAGCATTTGTTCTTCCTTCCTCTTATCTTTATAAAGAGGATTTTAAGATTTTTTGGTCTAGAGTTTGTGCCACTAGAGAAAGATGAATTTGTGAAAGAGAAGAGAAAGAGTCCTTGTCTACTGCCACCTGGATCATATTTTGGTTTTAAAGAAAGAGGGGACAGTGAGAGAGAGACAGAGACAGAGAGAATCAATGCTCATTTAGTTTTTCACACGGCTTTCATTGCTCTGAGACTTTGTTGTGTACTTCATTGTGTACGTGTTGCTGGGGTTTGAACTGGCGTACTTGCGCATGCAAAGCAAGCGCCATAACAGCTGAGCCACCGCTCCAGTCCCACCTAAATCATATTTTAAATCACTCTTCAAAATATTATTTTCCTTCCTTTCCAAGTTGATATATTTATTTTATCCATAACAGTAGAAATAATTCATCACCACTGTATTGATAATATCTATTCAATATTTTGACTATTTTAGCCATTTTTGACATGTAATTCATCCAACTTAATTTGACATTCTTTTGTAATTACTGTTTAGAATTAAAACTCATACTGTACATATATTTTGTGCAAATTGAAATTACAGACATTTTTAATCAGTACCATTATTACGTGTTAATCCAGTGAAATCACAAAGAGTGAAAGTTCTTGATGCAGGATTAATTAGTGTTTGCATTAACCTATTAATATAAGAATATATTTTAATAGATTGTTTCTCTGCAATAATGCTTTTACTTGTACAGTCATTATGAGCAATGAATACATGAGAAAGAAAGAAAGGTGGGGATGGGTTGGCTCTCCATGGTTTCAGAAATAGATTTTTGTGCTCAGACTGAGAACTCTTAGAGTTTGGCTTATTGCATGTTCCTTCTGACTGGGGTGGATAGGGCTGAGCAAGGCTCCCCTTTACTCCACAAACCCAAATCCCCCTAAGCAAAGTGAAGTCTGGGCCTATACCACCCCACCTCTCCCGGATTTCACCTGTGAACAGTGGCTGTCTCCTGGCGCAGTTGCTGAGTTTTCTGCTCTCAACTCCTGACTCCCTCCTGCCAAAAGACTCCTTTATGCAGGCAGCTGTGAGACACTGTTCTCCCCTTAAGCAGTGGAAGTGCCACAGGGGTGTCTCTAGTTGAGCCCATTTTGCAATCCCTTATAGAACACAGCTTCTCAGTGGCACATGGGCTCGAAGGCCATGTTTGCCTCCTCCCCCACTCCCATGCTGATTGGGATTAATGGACCAACACAGCTGTGGCTGCTGTGTCACAGGTGGGTTGGAAATAATCCCTCTTTTCCACTCCCAAATCTCTGATCATCCAAACAACTCCCCAATCTAGCACTGTGTTTTAGTGATGATTATCCCCAAAATGTACCTTGCAGCAATGGAGTTGTCCTGGAGCTTTCTCATGTGGCCATGGAGCCAAAACAAGAAACAGCCTTCCTGCAGTTTGCTATCTTCCAGTCCCCTCTGCCTCTTTTAAATTTGAGTTAATTTATATTTTGTTAACATTAAATATTACTTGTTTAGATATGTGTTTTCTTTATGTTGAGTTAGATATATATTGCTTGCTTACATATGTATTTGCATGTTTGCCTCCCCTCCAAGTGTGATACAAGTCAGTACTTAAAAACCGGCTGGGCCTAGACAGATGAAAAATAGACATTTTTAATAGATGAAATGTTGACTATATTGTTAAAACATTTTCCATACATTCATAGAACAATCAAACATACATTATCCAAAGAAATGATATGCATTTATAACAAAAAAAACAAAATACACCCATTTAAAAAATGTGTTTTGTGCCATGGTTTAGATTCCTGATGTATGGAAAATGTCAGTTGAATTACCCAGTGCCCAGGAAATACAGGGAAATGAGTCATTATTCATCATTTGGTCAAAAGCTTTCTCAGCAATCAATGCAATAACAATTAAAAGTTTGGGAGGTGGGGATGGCGGTTGTTCTTTGAAGGAAATGCTGAACCAAAGGGAGAGTTCCTTGGAAATTAATTAGAGCCCAGTTGGAAGTCAAAAATAATAAAAAAACCCAAAAGGTCCTGTGCTACCCCGTCCATGTCATACAGATGGAGCTGGAATGCATTTTCTGAGATCCTCATCATGAATTAGTCACTCCTTCCGTGGAACACACATAATTTGCTTCCAACACCATTTGGAGTGCATTTTGCACTGATTTCTTTTACACTTAGCTGTGTGCCTGCCTGTCTTCCTTACTGAATTATAATCTTTTCCAGGCTGAAAGTTTATCTGTGAGCAAATCCCTAGTGTGTAGCATAATATCTGAACTGTTTTGTATTTGATAGTTTGATAGAAAGCATTTAAAATTAAAATGCCATGTCTTTAAACATAAAATATTATCCATATGTGAGAGAAATGTATAGTGTCTATTTATTATTATTACTGATATCTCCAGGTTTTTTTTTTCTACAAAAAGTGAAGTCATATGTGTTTTTATTTGTCTGGGAGGAGAAAAAAGACATACAAGGAGACAGAGACAGAGAACTGGCTCCTTGTGCATTTAACATTTCTTGTTTTAAGATTACTCCCTAGTTTGATATGAAGTTTGTTATATTGATTAGTTTTCCAGGTATATTAACTCATTTGACTTTAATTAAACATAGTTTACATTTTAAACATATGATTAATTGAAGAGAGCAAATATAAGATTAAAGACTACAATATAAAATATAGTTGTCCTTAAAACAGAAAAGACTAAAGCATTTTCCAAAAATCAACCTGCCACACACAATTTCTGAATAAAACAAATGTTTTTGAGTGGATTCTATTTGGTTCATTTGGTCAAAAGCAAGCACATTTCCACTTCTAAAAATAAAGTTCCTTTCTTCTCCAACAATCAGAGTGTCAGTGATCAAGTAATTATCATTTGGGTGTTTTAGTTTGATTTACTACCACTGAACTATGCAGCCTGTGATGCTTGATACAATTCCTTTCAAGACAACAAATGTGACAAAAAGAATAATTATGTTGAAAACTAACACTTGGCATCACATGAGAGATTACAAAGCACTTTTCCTTATTTTGCTCATTAGAACATCTGGAACTTTATGAAAGCAGATTTTAAGTGTCCTCACCCCACACCCACACAAACAAAATGGTATCTACCTATTGGAAAATACCATTGGATGTGTTAATTAATTTGACTGGTATTACTACACAGGGTTTATGTTAATCAAATCCTCATCACCTAGTGTACTTTGAATACAGGTTAATTCTTATTTGTCAATTAAATATTAAAAAAATAACAAGAACAATAATAAAATAACATGTGATAAGTATTATGTATTGGGTATTATCCATTACACATAAAACTAAGTATTCATAGATAGGGCACTTAACTTCACCTTACTACTGTACATTGACATTCCTGTTATTATCCTGAGTTAAACAATAAAGGAGAAAATATATCTCAGCATGTTAGTTTGACAAAGGATATACTACAATGGTAGGATGTAGTAGGATTTCAAAAGGGCATTGTATTTCTGCAACCTGTATTTCTGCACCACTATTGTATATTATCTGTTTTTACAATAATGTAAGAAATGTTTTATCCAGAAATAAATTTTAATTAATATTTATTATCTGCCAGCATATTCTTGAGATGGTATTATATCTTCATAAAAGCAATGTAAGATAAGTAGCATTATACTTATTGTGTGTATGATAAAAGTTGGACTCAGGACTATGATAATTTGTAGCTAAAACTGGTATAGTTGACACTCTCACTGTTGTAGTCTAACTTTGGGTCTTCTCCTTCAACCTCCCCCCCCTTTTTTTAAAGAGTGGGAAGGACAGAGAGAGAGAAAAAGAAATAATCAATTTTATTTAGTTTTTCATATGGCTTTCATTGCTCAGATACTTAGTTGTGTACATGGTGCTAGGTTTGAACCAGTGTACTTGCACATGCCAGGCAGACACTATAACCGCTGAGCAACTGTTCCAGTCCTTCTCTCTTTCTTTTTATTGGTTCTTTTAGTTCAACAGAGCTGGGTTGCAAAAGTAGAAAAATAAGAATAAAAGGTCCAGATGCAAAGTATTCTTTCAAGTGGCCAAGAGTTAGGAAATTTGGACTTGGAAAACCTAGAGATAGTATGGGAATACTTTGTTCCAAGAAGGAAGGGGTTTAAATTCATCAATTCTAAAGTCAAGTTTTAACAATTTCACCATAAATGGTTTATAAATGACAAGGCTATCTCTTTTGTGTTTCCTTGTTTATTTAAAGTGAGCAATGAACAACCATACAGTCAATTAGATAAAATTGACTGGCACAAAAACAAATTTCAATCACTATGGGAGAAATGTTAATTGTGATGCAACCTCTCAAAATTTTTTTATATATTCCACCTTGTTCCTTCAAGACTAAAGTTCCTATAGTGAATAAGCAGTACTTTAGAGCACGAGGGTGATCCCTCACTCTGCACGACAATCATCAAGATTCAATCTTGTTTCCATTCTGTTCACTTCTTCCCTTTTTATGCCTTTACTTCATCTACTAGTGTCAACATTACTCTTTCTGGTGTGACTGGGCCTCCTGGATTTTGATATTTATGTGCGCTGTCAGAATTTCTGGTGGTATATTCTCTTTGGTTATCCTATTTCTTACTGTATTGGTTAGTGCAGAAGAGGTACATGAAATTCACCAAATATTTCAGGGTAGCAATCTAGAAAAATGGTGTGTTGTTTTCCCAAACCCTTTGAATTTGGATGCCTGATAATAGATACTATGTATCAACTGGGAGAGTGTTTGGGGAGGAGAATATTTAAATTAATGAACTTGGAGTAAATAGATTATCCTCCGTCATTTGGGTGAACCTCATCTAATCAGTTTAAAACCTAAATGGAACAAAAACACTGGCTTTTCCAAGCAAGAAAGAATTCTCCAGAAGACTGCCTTCTGTCTACACCTGTGCCATTGGCTTTGCGGAGGCTCTGGCTGCTGGTTTTGAAAGTTTCGATTTGCCAGATCCCATAATTGCATGAGCCATTCCTTTTAATAAGGTTTTGTTTTTCTATAAAAATCCACCTCCCATTGGTTCAGTTTTTTTTTTCAGAGCCTTCACTAATACAACATATGATTTATTTCATCAAAGGAATAAGAGCTGGCATGATATATCATGCTGGGTAAAATTTTTAAGAGGGAAGCCAGAGTGTGTCAGGTTACTTTTGTGAAACTGTGATAAAGGTAGATGCACATATGAAGTGTCACAATGAATAAGACCCTTACTTTGATCTACAAAACTCTCAATGTGCTAATAATTGGGATTCAGGGACTATTACACTATACCAAGTCTATGCTAATGATACAGGGGAAAAAATTGAACCTAATTCTGGCCTTTAAAATGAAACTTTCTGATTTCTTTCTAGATTTTACCACCTCAACTCTTAATGTGTATGGATTCAGAATTCATGAATATACATGTATTAATTTATTACTGCAAATCATAAAGACTTCCAAGCTGAACACTTATTTTTCCAATTTAGTATACATCATGACCAGAGCCTGTTCTATCATTTCAATGCTTAGGCCTCTTCAAACAACCAGTTGTTATCCTCTTTCTCACTTTTTTTAAAAAAAAATTTTTGCAAAGGGGAATGAACTATAGCAACTATGCCTCATGAAATTCCACATCAAAACAATGTCCATAAAAAATATATTTTTCTGAAATTGGATGTGCTTATTATTTGTGTAGTTCAAGTCTAGCATTAAAATCAACCTTTCAGACACAGACAGAAATATGCAACTTTTCACATTCTAAAAACAATGGCTAGAAATTACCTGTGCTAATATCCATAAGGCATCTTTGACATCAATTTACACTTAAAAACAACCTGATACGTTAACTCTAACAGAATCAGAGATAAACAGGCTGAATATTAGAAGTTGAACATACAGTAGAAAGAAAGAAAAAAGGGGATATATGTTATGCTTTGCTTCACATGGAGCATTTGGAAATTTGACCTCTTATTTTTATTTATTTAAATCAACAGCAGCAGCATTCATTGCCATCTGGCCCATGACACAGTGAGATATTTTTTTCCTTGAAAAAGCCTTCAAAATATAATTTAAAACATTTTAAATAATTCAGCCAGTGTAAGTGTTGAGAAAGCATCATTTGGATTGACAAACCAGAAGAACTAGGCCCCGGGGCTCAGTTAATCTGGATTTAACCAGAATAGTATATTGAGAAACTTTTGATAAGGACTATCCTGGGAATAAATGCATTGTTCCAAGGAAGAACTTGCATCGAGGATTGAAACTTGGCCGAGCCCAGTGGTGAAGGCAAATATTTGGGAGACTGCCCACTCTTCTGTCTCCCCAGCTCAGGTTATAAAGTTTCTTTCAAATTCCAGATTTTGGATCTTGAGTCTCTGCATATTCACTCAATTTGAAATCCTACTTTCCATTGGAAGACACGTTGTCAAAGCATCAGCATCTGATTTGCATTTCCCATTCTCTGATAAGTCATTGAAGGGTTTTCATTTTCTACAAAATGTCTTGAAGCCCTCATGCAAGGTGATGGTAAAAGAATAATCTTCATAAGCCATCTAGTTCTTTCAGCCTGCACAAATTTTTGGCAGTGCAAGAATATTGGTTTCTGCCATCTGTGCAAAATAGAATTTAAATTTTTGTTCAGGGTCAGTTAAAATGTGCTTAAAACCCAGTGTGTATCTAGGCTTGGATTCCTGCTCTGTCCCATTATTATGCATTGTTTGGGATTGAAAGTTGCTGTGCTAAAATCTCTCTCTTCTGCAGCTGACATATTGTACTAATAAAGTTCAAAATGCACTCTTTTCTGTAGAAGTTGGATATTTCATTTTTATGGCAATCTAAATCTAAGAATTTCATGTGGTTCATTTTGAAGATGTACCATGGGAAATACTTTAAATTCCAGGACAACATTTCACAGTACAATATGTTACCAAAGGATGTTTATGTACCAAGAAAAAGAATGTCATGATAACCATTTGAGATACATTATTCACATTTTGACAGATGAGGAAACGAAAGCTCAAAATTGGTACACAACTCTGAAGACACAGAATAAGATTATTAACTAAGCTCAGGGTTGTGCCAAAGCGTCACAGAAACACATTCCTGTAATATTCTCTCATTTAGAAGACATGAATAAATTCTCATTGTATGCTAAGGATGGTATTATGCCTTTTGGGAAGAAAGCAATTGAAGGTAAGTGGTCTCCGTTTTGAGAATTTCTAAGTATGTATTCCAAGACAGCTCATATATGAAGTATTTTTATATTAGTATAAGGAAGTGTCTCACCAAGCACAACATCAATAATATACTACTTTCTTTAAATGCCTTTAGTATCTTCCTGTATCTACAGGAAAATGCATAAAGAATTTAACTTAATAACAATAATAAAATGATAACTTCTGCCCATCTCTCCATCTTTATCTCTAACATGCTAATGTCTGTATGTCTTGTATTCTAGCTTTACTGAACAACTTGCATCTTCCAGAATATGACTCTTCTCAAATTTTGTTCAGTATGGAATTCTCTACTTATTTTCTTTCCATAATTTTAAAGGTAAGCACTCAGTTATCAAATATGATTTGAGAGGAAACATGAAAAATTCTTCACAAATGATGCTTTTTTTCATTCCCCTGAACCATATTAATGCTTCCCAACTGCAACTCTTAGATGTACACTCTTTCTTACACGGCAGATTAAATTTGACAGGCTCAGGGTCATGTTCTGTTTAGGTGGTAGAATAAAAACCATTGAGATTTTGCTCAATATGCAGAAAACTAAACAACAGGAAAAGAGGGTAGACGATGTTACAGAATAAAATTTGTACTGGGAAATTTTATTCAATAAGTAGACTTTTAACTGATCTTATTTAAAAAATAACTGGATGGGATGATAGATGAACTAATCTGCGTCACTGTAATAACTATTTTACTCTCTTTATGTATCCCACAACATCATGTTGTAAACTGCAAATTTACACAATAAAATCTATTTTGAAAAAAGTTATTTTGAGGGACATCCAAATAACTCTTGAATGAAAGCAACAAGAAACCCTTCAGTAAATATTATGGCAATCCAAAGTGAATAAATTTTATGATCATAAAGACTAGCTAGATACATTTTATGAAGAAGATAGTGTTTTTGAATTGGGTTTTCATTAAATTGGTAGACATTGATTCATAAAAACACGCTGGTCACATTAGCTTCTTTTTACATACAGAGAAGAATTTCAATAAAAATCCTACTTCAGTTCTAGCATATACACTTTAGTTATTGCTACAAGAAAGGGATGACTGTTCACATTGATATCCTACTTTTAGTTTATATGACTCTCTCTCCCTCCCTCACTCTATCTCTCTGTCTAAACCCACAAACACACAGTTTTAAAATGCACTTTGCTACTTACAAACACAAGATGATTGATATTTTATCTGTAATGTCCAAACATTAATCGTACTCCTTATATGTCCTAGACATTTCCTTTATTTTGTTATGGTTGTGATGAACATTCATTCAGTACTTTTTTCTGCTTCAGGAAATGCTCTCAATTTATCTCTGAAGAAAAAAACCATAACAATACAAATAAAACTCCAAGAAGGA
The DNA here is from genome assembly GCA_004027875.1 of Aplodontia rufa. NCBI lineage: Eukaryota > Metazoa > Chordata > Mammalia > Rodentia > Aplodontiidae > Aplodontia > Aplodontia rufa. Next base: position 77,848 of record PVKS010006201.1, read on the forward strand.
TGCAATAAGTTCTTGAACATTAGATGCATTACACTGCAATAGGATTAGCTCTTTCTGAAAGTGGTAGGGTTCAGTGCCAGAGATATGAATGGACCCTCGGGAATCTGCTTAGTGTAATTCATCCAATCATTGGCTAGTAAATAAAGGAAAAGAAAGAAGCGAGCAAAGTAGGACGAAAGGAAGATGGTCATACCGTAGAGGAGAACTGGAAAAAGAGAGAGACTAGATTAATCAGAAAGAAAACACATTACGTAATTTTCCCACTACCTCCCTCCCTGCAAACCCCACACACACGTCAAAGCATTTGTGCTCATTCAAGATATCAAGAGGAAATCATTTGTTTGGGAAATTCTGACAGACAGCTACTTTGCAGAGATAAATCTGTCCCCCAACAGCCCCTCATCCATCTGTTACAGTTTGGGGCTCATTGTGAGGAGCCATACCTTAGTTTTGCACACACTGTGGAATTCACACCTTAGAGAATGGATCATATGTATCCTAGAGGAGATCCTGGGGACTGACTGCATGCTATAGAATGAAAGCCCAATGTCAGACACATCAGCTAAAGCAATTGTAAGCCACGAGGTCTTTGTGAGGAGAAAGGGCTACAGCTGAGATGATGGCTACTATTTTTGAACAGAGTGACACTACATTGCTTAGGGCCTCACTGCATTGCTGAGGTTGGTTTCAAATTTGCAATCCTCTCGTCTCAGCTTCCGGAGTATCCGGCATTACAGGCTTGTGCCATCACAGCTGGCCATTATTTTTATTTTTATTTGTTTATTATTACTAGGATTGTGTTTTGGTAAGGAAGATAAAACCCAGGGGTGCTGTACTACTGAATTACACCCCCAGTCCACTGTATTTTTTAATTTGAGGCAGAGTCTCCATTATATTGCTGAGTCTGGTCTCAAATTTGCTATCCTCCTTCCTCAGACTCCTGAGTTTCCGGGATCCACAGGTGTGTGCCACCAGGCCCAGATGATGTTTGCTGTATATAAAATCACAGCACAATATTTCTAGTAAACACCTCTCTAAAGTGAGACAAAATGGGACTGGACCTGGTTAGTTCCAAGTCCCAGGTATGTGACCTAAAAGTGCTACCATCTCCAGCCTCTCTTCTGTTTGCTTTTTTACAGCCTCACCCTCCAGACTCCCAGGTCTGTTTCTCATTCACTGAACCCTCTACCCGCTGATCTTTGTTTTGATCTGAAACCCTACCCCAGCGTGTAATGGATTTATAATGTGAGCCACAAATGTAACCCCTGTGTGTAATAAAAAATTTCCTGGTAGCTGCACTGAAAAATTAAATAGGTAGTTAATTTTAATATTTTATTTAACTCAGTAGGTCCAAAACATCAGCATTTTTAACATGTGATTTATTTTAAGCATTTTAGTATCAGCAAGGTGCTCTAAGTTCTTTGTATTTTTTTCACTTATTTTGCACTTACAACACATCTCCATGTGCACCACCCATGTTTTAGGTTCTGCCTAATCTGGTGATTCGGCTCCAGTGCTTGAGTCCATCAGTCCTTTCCTTCCACCTTTGCTGGAAAGCTGCTGTAACCCACTGAAATGGCTTAGAGAAAAGCTCTCCTTTCACATCAGATTTTATTCCACATTTCATATTCCACAGTGCCCCGCACGCCTTTCTTATAGCAGTTTCATCCTAGTGAATTACTCTGGATCTGATCAGTTCAAAGCTGTCATCCCATTAGATTGATGGCTCTAGGACCACCATTTAATATGGACAGTCATCCCTCTCGCTCCATAGCACATAGTTTCCAGAATCCCCTTTGGATACCAAAGTCTGCAGATGTCCAAGTTCCTTGTATAAATTTTCATAATATTTGTGTGTGTCCTATGCACACCCTCCTGTGTATCATGAATCCTCTCTAGATGATCAATAACACCTAACATAATATACATGCCATGTCATAGCTGTTGTATTGTATTGTTTAGAGAACACTGCAAATAAGACTACACCTGCTCAGTACGGGTGCAAGCATTGTAGGACTAAGCACAAAGTACACAGACAAGGCAGGGGGAAAACAGTGTTCACACAAGAAGTGCTGGGGCGAGGCTGAGGATCTGTGAAATGGTGGGAGGTGACA